>JAUZND010018230.1:0-26500 GCA_034780555.1 Coelogynopora nodosa | reverse complement strand
CCAGACAACCATCACTCAACTAACACAGATGCTACCCAGGAAGAATAGAGTCTGAAGGTGGATCGTATCTGTTTCCAGACAATACCCTTAACGTGATAAAAAAAGTGTTTTAAACTTTTTTCCATTTTAATCCATTTGTAATGTAGAAAAAATTAGCTAGAATTATATTTTAAGTGTGGCAATTTTCCTAAAATTATATATATATACAAAAGTCAAAATGTTCATGTATAAAAACTAAAATATCGGAAGGGATCGAAATAACTATGATCAATTTTCATTTAAATGGCTTTAAATATTTCCAATAATATTTAGCGTATGTTTCAAAATGTTTATCCATTGGGAACATTTTAGTTTTTTCACTTCTTATGATGATGCAACCTAAATGCATTTTAAATTCTCGTGGTTGTTATACAGTTATTCGAAATGCTATTATTGGATTCAATACTAAAGATTATTTTATTTAACTACAAATGGTTTCAAGAATAATGAATCTCTCGTCTGTAGATATGTTATAATTGTTTTTACGACTATTAATAAATTAATGGACTTTGATGTATTTGTATATATTTATGTGAAAATTATTTAAAAGTTATTTTTACAACCAATCAATTGTGAATTATTATTTATATGAAATTATAAAAGTATTACTTTTTCATATGACAACATCACATTTTTAAGTAAGATCAAAACGTTTACGTAAACATATATTGTATTTTAGAGTATAAAAATGTAATTATCTTCAATAATTTTCTTCTAATATTTTGTATTATTAATAAAATAAAAATTATGCAATATCATTAAGTGTTACTGTTTGTGTGAATATAATTAGTCTATTGATTAAATCAGGAATATTTAATTGACAAAAACATTGTTTCATGAACTGGTTTATTGATCACTTTAAAGCTGACCTTTCATGAGAAATTTCAAAAGTTATTAGTTTAATTAATTTCCGAAAGATTGTTTTTAATTGGACATGTCAATATATGCATAAAATGAAATAAAATCAATAATGAATAAAGTTACTTAATTTTTGTTTAATTTTAATTGACTATAAATCTATATTTCTGCAACTGTTATGATCGTATATAATAGGATGCACCATTTATTAAATATTGGTATTTGAAGCAATCATTTACAATGTATATTAAATTTTAAAAAATTCATATAATTTTTTGTTCTTTAATTATATGAAAATTATTGTTTTATAAGATGATGATACATTTTGAAATGTATTTAGCATTATTATAATATTTTGTAATATGCATCACACAATAAGCGGTCAATCGGTGACGGAGGATTCATAATTTTTTTTATCTGTAACGTATATTTAATTTACGTGAAAATTATTATTTTTAAATTTTTCACAACGAAGTCGGTCGTCTGATTTGTATTAACTTTTTGAAATATGTAAAAATAGTTTAAAATAGTATATTCATACAAAAACATTGAATAGTTACATATTTGTCTACGTTACGGCGACAGTTTTAAATTGAAATAAATTGCGGAACTTTAATAAATATAAAACATCTACTCACAATCAATTGTCTAAAATAGAAATGTATCAATTGTTTTGTACTATGTCGGGCTCTCTAAAATGCTGTGAACAGTTGACAGTACTGTTTAGTTAAATAGAAAAAGAATAACAATGGATATACAACTCAATCACGATCCCAGTATGACAATTGTGGATGGTTAATTAATGCTGAGAAAAACTACATTTGTCGAGAATTTATACCGCTTTATTCATCTCCTATTCAATGAGTCACTGATTCACGGGCAACGATTGTTTTCGTTTATGGTTAAAACTTGAAGAAAATTGTGAGAGAGGGAGGTGGGTGGGGCTGGCATACTTTCATACTTGAGAAATTCAAATAATATTCTAAATAGTTTAATAGTCAACATATTATGTTAAAAAATGATATCCATGATCACAAAATATGTGTTGAACTTAATAGTTAATTATTCATCTTTTACAGTTTTACAATTTTAAAGTTATTATAAGTTCTATAAACTTATTGTTCCGAATTAATGAAAATAGTCAATTGGAAGATGAATTACATATTATAGGTATTCTATATTATGAGAACAAGAATGTCTAATAGCAATTATTAAACAAATATTTCTTAAACATAGCGGCAATAACAACACGGTAAACCAAACACATTCTCATACCGAGGACTACGAGATTACGAGGACTATCTCGTAGTCCTCAATTCATACTATTCTTATTTTTTTAGAGTATAGATCAAATTGATAGACACAATGATTTCCAGGTAAATCCATCTGCAGACCGGTTTCGGGGTATTTTGCCCCTCATCAGTACAGAGTAGGAATCGAACCTGCAACCCAGCGATCCGTGAGCGAACTCATTTACCACTAGGCCACATCTTCGCCTGTCAACCATTGTGTCTAACTATTAAAATTTAAAACTCAAATTTAACCTTAAACTAAAAGACATCACAATAACAATAATAACCATTCATATTAGTAAAATTTAGATCTATACATTCTACTTTAGATACAGTTCATGCAATGTACTACCGCTAATTCTATTACTTATTTTATACGCGAGAAAATTAACAGTTTTCCTTTTTTATGCTAAATTTGTATTATATATCGAGTATGAGGCATTTCTGATTGTTCATTCAATATAATAAAATCCGACGAAAAAGTTTTTATAGACACGAAAACAGTCAATAATTTAGTATAATATACTACAATAATGCATCTATAAATGAAGAATACTGTGAAAGATTTTGTTGATATTAAATGAAATGTATATCATCATATAAAATGCTATTATGCAATGGTTTTTACAATGACTAAAAAAGCCAATAACAATAATAAATTTAAACAAAGGATAAATTACATAAAATTTAAAAAAAATAATCAATAAGTTAGATAAATATTAAAAATAGTTCTTTAAGTTGCCTTTCCTAGCGTTTGAGCCTTAGTTTGAGAGTTTGAAATGTATTTATAATGAAGCAATCTACGACTGCATCCATCCAATGCTTTACTTTTTCAATTATGCATGTTTATAAGTAATTATAAGTAATTATAAATAATTATAAGTAAAATGGAAGTAAAAAAAGATAGGTTAAATTATAACAGAGGTTAATAATAGTAAAAACCTTTAAGTTTTAAAATCATTTGTATAAAAATTATACATATTTAATAATATGTTCAACAAAACTGCATCACATCGAAAATATTCTATAAATTCGTCGTCTTAGTTTTAATTCTCTTTCTCTCTTTCTCACCAAGGTGGTGGCCAGTTGCTCCAACTTTTGCGCCAGAACCATTTCATTCTCGTGCAGGGACCAGCTCCTCTCCTGACTATCATTGGTGCGCTCGTCAAAGTAGTCGAAGAGTTCCCCCATCAGGGCCCAGTCAGTCGTCTCCAAATAAGACGAACGTTTGGTTTCCGAGTTTTCATCCTCCTGTATGGTATAACGAGAGAGTATTTTAATATTATATAAAGTTCAAAACATGGACACTATTGCCCGAGTTTTTTTTAAAAGTCCTGATTGTCATAGGCGAGATACATGAATGCTAGAAAGGTTTAAATATTTAAATTTTTCGATTGCAGACAATATTTATATTATTAAAACTTAAATAATAATTATTATTCTCACAATAATTGCATAATTAAGAGGAATAAAAATTAAATGATAGATAAATAATCTTATCTAAGAATATGAAATCTGAGTAGATTATTAAATTATTGTATATTATTCAATACTATTTTTAATCTAAATTACATAAACCATACATAACAACATTACATTGTTTATCTTGGTAATCAATACAAATAAGTATGAATTTATAAATATTAATTGATGATAATTTTCATTAGCGATTTATGAATGTACTGTACGGTATACTTCAGTTCTAACATGTTACTTTGACTATTTTCGGGTATAATCTTGTTATAATCAACTCATAATAAAATGAAAAAATTGCGCGTTCAGTGAAAAGTGAAAAAGTCTGCACCTAATGCACATATATGAATCCCGGATATAATGGATTAGAGTTATGTTGACAATAATGTACGACACAATTTTCTACATTTCAATGTTACTCTAAGATTACACAAACAAATCATTTGTACAATATCCGATACTGACACCCTCTAATTAAAACACGCTTAAATTTCCAATAAACATCTAACATGTACACGTCTAACATGAAATAATTCTAAGTATAAACTGATGATTGTGCAAAACCTCTTCACAATTAACAATAACTTAGCATGCCACAGTGAGCGAAGTTATTGCAACCACATATAGCTTCGTATAATAGTGTCGATAGCATATCAATACAAAATTAACAATATATAATCTGATTAGTAAATTAAGTTTTAGTGGTTATGAATAATATTATGTTACATAATATTATTCATATATAGCTATCACAAATAGATATGATAGGAAACACTTCCTGCAAACAGCTAATAAAAATATAAAACGTTGGTATTTAAAGATTAACAAATATATCATAATAATATGTTCTTATTTACTATAATTATTATAAGTTAGAAACATATATCCAGAAATACATTATAATAAATATACTAACAGCTCCGTGAAAATAATAAAAACGAAAAAAATAATAAAACACAAAAATTACACTACTTGTACATATTTCGGTCACATTTTTGGTTTTTCTTGAAATTATTGATGATTCCAACAAGTCAATTATAACGGGATTACACGTACAGCCGATTTTCAAAACAATTTTGGACAGGAATTGATGAATTATGAAGACAGCAAAACACGACCTATTTTATCGATTTTCATTATTTGACCAAGAAACGACTGGATTTGGCTATTTTCGAGTTACAATTAATGAACAAGTTGAAGCCGGCTATCAATAGACGCTACGAAGCAGGTTGAATTGTAAATTGTATTATGTAATCCATAAAGTAAACTCTTAATTAGATTTAACTCTTATATTGATCTGTTGCAGTTCAATACTATACTAACTTCTTACCCGAAACCTTTTGCAAAATAATGATTTAAAAACGGATAGCATTAAAATAGTTCATGTAGTAAAACAGTTTTAGATATGCAGGCAATAAATAATATTTTATAGACAACTTAACCATGTTAAATATTAACTCTTAAAATCAATTTAATAAAAAATATTTAACACTAGGCCTACTATGTTGTTACCCATTTACATTAAATGTATTAAAATAAAACGATTTTCCACCGAAGAAAATTATGACCCAATGTATATGAAATCAATAAGAGTCAAATCTCTATATATTTCTTATTTAATGATGTAATCAATGCATTAGCACTGATGAATCTTATTTACTGAACAATACTTTGATTTTAATTTAGTTTAAACTATATATATATATATACAATATATATAATAGTGCTGCCGAAAGTTGGAAATAAATAAATTTAATGTGTTTTTCTTATTTTGAAAATTTTAGAGGACAACTTTTATTGTACTATTATTCCTATGAATCTTTAACCTAATTAAACTATAAAAAAAACTATAGGTTGTTTAACGACGTAAGTAATAATAAGAGCACTATCCGGAATGAGACCACCCCATTTCGCTCCACTCCTCTTGGCATATAGCGTCGGTTCATGGGATGGACATTCGTTCAGTAAGATTTCGAAACTTACATTAAAAAATAATATTAAACAGGAACCATGTAAATAAAAAGCTTTTATTAAATGTATTATTACTATATACAATTCGTCATTATCAATATATTGAGGATAAAAATATCTTATTTTTTTGCTTAATAAGATATAAAAAATGTTGAGTCACGCATAATATATCCAATTGACAAATGTAAATATATAAAATATAGAATACTTAAATTCACTAAATGTATAATGTAGTTTATTATAAATATTTTTATATAAATAGTATACTCCTAGAACATATATTTCTATATTATTATATAGAATAGAATTATGCGTGTACGAATACAATACAATACGAATCTAAATCTATTCTATATGATCATATAGAAATATATTATAATGTATGCGTATTAAATATATATATATACATAATATAACATATACCATATATTTCAGCGAATATTAGGATCTTATATTTTATACAAGCATATTTGACAAATGGATGTATTATACGCATAGACAAAGAAACGTGACTCAAATTTTTATACCTTAATATATATTTATAAAAATATTTATGTTTGCTTAATAATATATTTTTATATACCCGTTAAATATATATACTGTATATAATGACGAACTATAATATAACTATATATTTTTTATTATTTTTCAGTGTTTTTTTAACTCGCAATTTAAATATATTTGACATATTTAATAGATAGCGTTGAACTTTTGCTGACAACCATATAAGTTAGCCCAAGTGATTTGCCGACTCGCGTGGATGGGGAAAATATTTGTCAAGGTTTGTTGCCTAGTATTACATAAATTTAATTTTAAAATTACACAATTACAATACATTTGTTATAAAAATTTATTTGTTTTGAACATCTTTTCTGATCTAGAGGAGCAAGACTTCGTTCGTGTCTTTTAATAAACTAGCGAAAGTTGATCTGTATTCCGCATAAACTAACACCAAAATAAAATGATTTTCTGAACAGTTCCCGAGAGTAATTCAAGAGAAATATCAGATTCCGTTAGACGTCAGTCACATAGATAACATTATTGGACACACCTGGTTGTTGTTGTTACAGAAAAACTTTATCAGATTGTATAGAACTGAATCTGATAATATTACAATGTAGCACATTTAGAGTCTAGACTATACATCTGGACTTGTCCATGTTATCGATATTTTCTTCATGCTTTAGGGTGTATATGTTGTCTTCTTCAGATTATTCAGTCCAGCACGTTGGTTAGATAAGCATCTCTAGTACTCTACCAACAGATATCTCTAATAGACAGCGTTAAATAAATTGAGAATATAATTATTATCAAACTGTTTCGAAGAGAACGTTAATTTATTAAAACATTGGCAGAAACAAAAATATTTGCCAGAGTTATATAATATTCACATTAAAGCAGTGTAATATAATTATTAATGTGCAAATTAAGTTTAGCTCAATTTCTTATCTTATTAGGTGAACGTATACTTACACAACTATATAATATACAATATCAAAGATAAACTTCACAAAAACAAAGTAATTACAGACTGAGAATTGTTTAATCAGAGTTATATCTAAATGACCTTAAAGGAAGCAGAATAGCAACAATGATAGTATCAGATGCCGAAGATCTTCATACCAAACTATCTTTTAGCCAATACAATAATGTAAATAACAGGATCATAATAAACACAAACAGGAAGACAAGAAAAAATTAATCTCAAACTCTGTTATTACATTTTCGATATATTCCAATCAGACATAGATCAATCAATAGTCCTACATTTCTATAGGAATTAGAGTTGACTTTAAAATAGAATACACGCATACACTACACGCGGACAGACACCAAACTTTACGTATGACAAGACAAGATAGAACAGGAAGACTATGCAAGGTACTTTAGTGATGCTTTCCCCAGCCGAGATCTCCGTCAAAGATTTAAGTCGAAAATAATCTATATAACATGATTTGAAAGAAGCAAAAATGATAAAACGAGACGGAAAGAGAACGGGAAAATCAGAGCTGTATAAAGCATAGCACCATGGTTTTATTTCGCATCGAAGCGTGAAATTAAGTATTTCGTTTTACTGTTTGAAATACTGAAAAGCTAATAATAAATGGCGGCACAAATTAGGACAATTTATAAACTGAAAGTAAAAAAAACGAACTATATCAAAGTGAAAAAAATCACATAGGTATAGTCTAAATGCACAAAGCAATTAAATGAAAATGTGTCTACGCCCACTTACATTGGCTCCATTAACGTACATTGCATATACATGGTAATTGTACGTTCAGTACTTCCTTTTAGTTAAATTAGCTGAGGATATTAGTAACTTTAAATTTACGACGTCATGCACTATCCACGTTCATTTGCGCTTCATCTTATGGAAATCTAATTTAGCATTTGGAATTGTGGATTCAGAATTCTGTCTATCGTATAATGCAATTTACATTATGTAATTTCAATATTTTTTTACTTCCAATGTTTGGAGACAGTGAAATGAGATATTATAGAGACAATTTGCAGTCCGGTTATATTATGGTTAAAAAATTGACAACGGTGTTATAAATGTATTTGGGCAATTTCTAGATCTGTATTAAAAAAACATTGAAAGGTGTATATAACTGAAATCAGCTTATTTGATTATGTAAAAAACATCAATCAATATAAGTTGATTTATAAATATATAAAACCAAAAGAGTAACAAACTACTAACCACGCATATTATAATACGTTATAACAAAATATTGATACAAAAAGATACAAATTGATACTTCTATTATCGTTGGTCTATAACTATTTACTGGTTACAATGAATTAAATAATGATATAATGTCATTTTCTACCACTTCACTATATAAAGTTCCATTGAAATATAAAAAAATAGGAAATCAGTATTTACTTACATAATGCTAACGTGAAAATAGATCAAGTGAACCAGGAAATTGAAATACAGCAATCTTCCAAGCGGATATATATGTGGCATAGAGATAGTTGTGTATCAATAACGGATGTTAACATAATATACTAATAAACCACGAGTGTCAAATGGAGAATCAACAGTGCACAAAATGTGAATAAATAATTTCAGGTCCAAATATAACGTAAATTAAATTAGTTTAAAAAGGTATTATTTTGCTATTAGTGTCAAGGTAAAAGAAGAATTAACATGAAATATACATAGAAAACATAACCCAGGTATCGTATATTATAATGGTAATAGACATGATATCCAAATTGTGTAAGTAATCACTTTGGTTATGTCCACTTTTTAAAAAGTTTGAGTAGGGTTATACAATAAAAAGTTAACAATATATTTATAAATATAATTATAACCATTTAACTGGCTGCACTACTACACATGATATTTGTAAAATATTTTATTCTGCAAATAATTCTTAAATCATATAGTATTCCAAGTTAGTTATTTAAGTATAACATGTGAGTACATGTGATCGTGACAAAAGCGCAACCATGATAATAAAAGACAACTCTCAAAACACTATAATATTAAGGGACGAATTTTTATATTGATCTGACAAATGATATCAGCGCATGATACGGAATGATAATAAACGGCGTGTGTCTGAATTGTGTTACAATATTGTCAGTCACAATATAGTCACATATAGTCACATATATAGTCATATATATAGTCATATATATGTAGTCACATATAGTCAAAGTCACAAGCTATACGAGATAGCTATACGTAAAATTAAATCATAGGATATCATATTAAACAGAACAAAAATTTGTGAAAACGTAATTATAAAATATTTCATAAATAAAAGAGAAAGGTTAATTATTTAAAAGAAAAAATTGTAGCAATAGTTTATAACGATTTCATAGAAATCTGGCAAAATGCCAAATTCTCTATCGGAGGAATACTCCGTTTAGCTGTGATATCTATCTAAGAGTATATTCGTATATTACAATAAAACGGTTCTGTTCTCTTAGTTATAATATGAAAATCAATAACCACTTAAACCAAATTGATAAAAGTTCAACCAGCTTGCGCTAATAATAAAAGGCAGAAATAAGTTTTATTAGTGATTACAAAAATTGGGAATTTCAAGATTATTTTGTTAATTCAATACGTAAAATGACAGAACTGATGATAAAAAAAATCGAGTAGACACATTAACCTCTTTTTAGCATCCTACATGAATGTCTACTGTGATGAATCAACGTCACCAACCAACTTTCTCATTGGCTGTAGCATTCCGTCTGTGCAAAGAACCCAAATGTCACCGACATTTTCATTGCAATTTAATTCCTATCGCGAGTTTACGTATACATACAATTACAAGAAGAAGAATGAGATTTACGTGATTCAGGAATCGATTTGTTTAGTCACTTAACATTATGAATCACGGCAATGAGCATCGTTATAACAAAGAACCTAACATATCAATATAACAGGGGATAGTTGAGCTGTTAGTGTTATACTATGACATTCATAATAATACAAACTAGCACATTCGTTCTTTCAAATAATTTAGAAAATTCAGGTAAGCCGGTTAAGTCGGCTATCCTAATATAAACAAATAAATATCAATCGATGAAATTGTTAACAAGCAAAACTTAAAATTATCAACTGCACTTTACTGCAAAATATGAATCTCATAAACAGATATCAATGCATTTTCCACGTCAGGAATAAGAAAATATTATATTTTACATTGCATTGAGGACTGGAGTCTGTCTTAATTGTTTTGAAAAAACTAATGTTCAATCCACTTCATATAATGTTCCTTCAATTTTTATATATAAACACTTCATCTATATTTCAAAATGTCACAAAACATCATCTGTAAAATATTATCAAAGTTATATTCTCGGGAAGCATCGTTGAAATAAGTAATACAAATAATAAGTTACTTAATAAACCAATTTGTCACAAACTAATTAAATGAGAGAATGGAAGACCTTAGAATAAATTAATCAAATGAGAGGGGAAAAAAAAGCAGCAAAGCAGAAGCAAAATCTAAAACAATTCGGAGTGACGGATTATATAAAAATGTAGCTGTAGACCTTAGAGACCTCAAAAAGAACTGATTCTAAAGAAATTTCATTCAGACACATTTTCTACATTAACGTACAGTCCTGTAAATCAAAAGAAAGATTATAATTTAAGCGAATTTTCTACTACCATCAAGACCACAAAAAACTTCCAACAAAAAATATTTTTCACATTCCATCAAGTATTTATCAGAACGCATTTGTTAATTTTCCGGCAAAGCTTAACAGTCTTGTGTTGAATTTTTACTGCGTATAAGTGAAAAGGGTATAAAAAATAACGGAAAATATTATAATGGAAATGAAAAAATGATTTATAAACAATAATATGTTTAACTAAAACATTTACAAAGTTGTATTACATAACAATAACATAAATATAATATTATAACATTCTAATTAAACACCACTTAACCGTCTTTTACTCAAACTATGCTATCGAAGGGTAAAGACAGACTTTCAAAGCATCCTGAATGCCCGTTTAAGTCGAAATTATTTTGGATACCGGCGGCAAGTAGAACATATCTCTACTTTTCTAGACATCCTTGCGATTTGATTGGTTAATAGTCTGTAGGCTATACCTGATAATGTAATTAGCTCACTAAAATAAAAGAATAATTTCTATAAAAATAATATGATAAATTTAACGTTTATAAAAAATTATTATTATTATTGAAATCGATTAACATTATTATAAATAATTTTTATTTATAAAATATTCTTTTAAAACAGTTATAGTGATTTTTTGTAGAATAAATATGTATCAATTATAATTGTAAATTGTTAAATATTATCAACTATATTATATAATTATATATAATTGGTACATCGTTGGTTTATAATACGTATTAAAGTAAATATTGTATGATTTTGTTATATACTGTATATCGTCCCTTCCATAACTATAAATAATTTTAGATACATTTCTAAAATCTTTATTTTGTCTGAACAAACGAAAATCTGCTTTACAAAAGTGGTTAAAATAAATATGAAACGTTCTATTTATAATGTGTAATTACACATTATAAATAGAACGATGTATATAAATGTTATACAATATATATAACGATGTATATATATATATATAATTGATGGATATAAGTACAAAAAACACTACAACCGTTATAAAAGAATAATTTACCAATGAAAATTATTTATTAAAATATTGTAGCATTAATATTATTTTAATAGCATTATAATATTATACATAGCATTGTTGAAAAAGTTTAGAAAAAAATTGCAATTTATTAATAGAAAATTTTATTTTAGTGAGCAATTTATATTATTCGGTATAGACTATAATTAACCAATCAAATTGCAAGGATGCCGTGAAAAGTAGAGATCTGTTCTATACTTGCAGCCGCTATCCGGCTTCCAAAAAAATTTCGACTTCAACGGGCATCCTGGATAACCATCCAGGATGCTCGTGTAAGTCAGGCTTAACATATTATTGTATGCGTAAGTGTAACATAAGATGAAAGTTAAAGACTTTCGCCAGTCGTCTGTAGCAACAGTAAAACGGCTGTATTAGATGACTAAGTTTTCTGGCTTGTTGACTACATTTTAAATGTTGGATATCAATATGGAATTTTTAAATTAAAGAGTGTGTAAATACTGCGCTAATTTGAGCAGATATATACTGTTCAATGAAAGACGAATAAACAAAATTAACTTAATATACGCATTATGAAAATCAATTACTGTACATCGGTTACGTCATCATGCATTATTTTTCAAATGAATCAAGAAAAAAAGTTAATAGATAATTTAGAATATTCCCTAGTAATATTATACAGTACTTTGGCCATAAATTGATAAATTTAAATTAATAAAAACAATTAGGGAACCAGTATATTTCATAAAATGACCAGTTTATTTATATTCAACTCCTAAATGTCGATTTATACGATTCGCCATGTTTAAAATATATTGTGTAATTAAAGATTCTAGTGGAATTAAATTTGAATATAATTGAAATAAATCTAATACTAATTTCTTAATAAACAAAAGTAAATAATCTAAAGTAAAATGAAATACCATACGAACGAATCATTCTAAGCAATAACATTGATTCGGATACGCCATAAATATCTAGTCCACTCTGTCAAATAAACTTTATCTTAATAATGGAAACCCACACTTTGTCCTAGATATATAAATTAAAAAGAGAACGGGTGAACCCCCTCCAACGAGCACGGTAGGCTGCAAATCTTTACCTCGAGCTGGCTTTCAATGGCCTCGGTCCACATGCGCACGTCAGGCAGGCCCTCAGTCAGCGTCTCCAGCAGGACGCGTAAGGTGCGCAGACAGCGCGTATGACTCGCCCCGGTGCCCACCCGCAGTGCCTCCACCAGTTGGAACCCCAATCCGGACGGGACACAGCCAGGTGGTGCGGGGGTAAGGTGGTCTGATAAAAGAGGTGGGGGGGGGGAGTGGCAGTAAGTATATTGGTTCAACATTATTAAATAAGTTAAAACTGCTTAAATGGTAGACAAAATTCCGTGTTTTGGTCAATAGCCGTCCTGTTTTCTTCAATTTGGTTATCCATTAACAAAACATATCTTATAATAGAATTAAGTTGGAATAAAGGAAGATGATTAGGACTAGCTGAAAATGTAATTAGATTCAACAGTAAAACTTTAAAACGGAGCCGAAATTTATATTTTATGTACTGTGTAGTTACTGTAAAATTTTAATTATACAATTTTTGTCATTAGCGGAGCAGAGCAGTGGTCTGTTTGATATGTAACTACACAGAAATAGGCATGGATTTTTACTCAACAGAATGCCAATTGCATACTCACCAGTTGAAATATCGATTGAACAGATAATGCACTAAGATATTTTGAAATGCACTGTGAGTTCATTAACTTATAGATTCGAAAAGGATTTAATGTAACCAAATTGTTCAAAATTCACAATATGAAAACGTGAACATAACTTTCTTAAAACAGTTTTTAGCATACTTAAAACAAGAAATTAAAGAAAAGGTATTTATATATTGGAAAATAAGTACAAATTAAATACACAAAAAAATTATATCGGAGACACTTGACACAATTTTAATTTTCTGTAGCATATAATTTTAATTTGGAATGCTACAAATTTTCAGGTGATATTTCCTAGATTCATATCTATACAAAACAAGTTGACTATACACTTACTTTGAAAGTATAGGATATATTATTAAGAGATGTCAATAATAGTTTTCAAGCTTGATGAAAACGTATATTATAAGTTTATACTTTGTAAGTATATAATAAATGCCTCATACCTTTGACACTTGAAGTTTTATTAAATGTTGTCCAATACAAACAAATTGTGGTGTAATACTGTATAGCATCATTACTTACTACAGGTTATAGTATTTTGATTGTTATTTATTAGGCAACAAAATCTTTCAATATGTTTAGTTTAGTATGCGGCGATAAATATTCTGTATTAGATGTTTGTGACTTGTAATGGTAACGATGTTTTACATAAAAATTCAAATTAGATGTAGCAATGTATAACTAGTCGTATTACACTCTGTGGTTATAAGATTCATTTTAATTATATTATTGTACCATATAGTATAATCATTCGCAGTATCACATTACAGAACGTATTTCTACCAAATAAATACTATGGCAAGAGATATTAGTTATAGTGCGTCATACATTTAGAACTAATCGATACCATTTACATTATCTGTAGATTGTTCAATACAAATATAATGAGATTTCTAAATAAAATAAATTTTTCAAAACTATCTTTCCTTTTACTTCAGTAGTTATTTTCATAACTTTCTGATCAAAAAAATCCATAAATATCTTATGATACAATATTTACAATGAATGCATAGAGAAACTATAAAATTAACAGTAGGATTACGTGAAGATGTGAGCATAAATGCAACAAAATGTAAGGAAGAAAATAATATATATGGCGCCTGTCATTTTATTTAATAAATTCAGTAATATCTAGGTTCACATATTTACGTAGTTTATACTATAATTCCCGAAATGCACGATTTATATAGGGTGACTAACACTAAAATTTAGTCAGTATAAATTGACATTTATTTTCAATATTTGCCAGATATCACTCTTTCTTTGATATGCGATGGTAAAGCAAAGGTTAATTACCTAACGTACAAGATAACACTGTCATATAGCATGCAGTCAAACAATATTTCATGAAGAACATCTAACTCGTTTATAGTAAATGAATAAAAAATTTAATATTATTTTTTAAAGTTTTTACAACGAAATATTATAATTATTCAAGTAAGAAATTATATCCTAAATAAATATTATTTTCAGCATGTTTATTCAGAAACTCCTTAGTTCTTCTGTCAAATCAGGAAATCCTTTTCTATAAGACAAGTATACGAAGAGAATGTCTACAAAGTGCAACATGCCAGACAACAGAAAGTTAAAAAATAGACAGAATTTCCTAATACATCATGTCAACATACCAATGAGCTCAGCAATTGGGGGCTAGAGGGGAAGAATTAGAGAAAGCTATCGATTTTTTGTAGTCAAGTTAACTGTCTGGAGTGATGGGGAGAAACAAAAAAAAGTGAAATGTATATGTCTACAGAACAGAATGCAGTTACCTACGCTATATAGAAGGAAGTAATTAAGTACTCATTATCCGTAGATCGTCAGCATCGTAATAAAAGTCGGCGTTGTGCATGTATTGTAGTATAGTGAGACCTTGCAAAGTAGATTCTAAGAAGCAAAGATCGCTTAAATAAATGATATTAGTTATGATCATCGATTTGTTAGGCTATTTTGATATACATTTGTCAGTGTACATATTGGGCACGTGTAGCTTGGCGATACCGTTTCTGCCTTCAGGCTAGGAGGTATGGCGAACGAGTATAGGCATTAGTAAACTTATTTGCGATACTATATTGAGTATATAAAATTGTTAGTTATAAGCTAAAATAGCATACTTCAATTGTGAAATGATCTCTAAATAATCCGCTAAAGTATTATTAATCCGGGTTAAACCATGTATATATATGGGCTTGTCTCACAATGACGTTAATTTTGTCTGTCGTATTTGTTTGTTACACATTGGTATTTATAATTGATTAATGCGTCATTCTATTTTTATATTTAGGTTTTTCCAAACTAAATAATAGTTTTAAAATATTGCTTATTTTCATTGTTTACTAAAATTCGATTTTTTTAAATCATTTATTTAATTTAATCATGATAATAATTAAAAAATCCTTTATATTATTGTGGTTATATAAATTAAAATATGTTGCATTTTCATTAAATTGAAAACTGTTAACATTGAATTATATTAATATGTTTTACTGGCTCAATCGTTGAATGACATTCTAAAGTGTCATATTTGATTGTTACATATTCTAATAGCTATAGAGAGGCCAACAATATTATAATTGAATTAGTTGTATCAGCGTTTATTTATATCTTTGTACTAAAAATATAAATTGTATTCTATTCAATCTTAAAATGAGATCTATACATGAGTGAAATTAAATTATTAACTTTATTATACCTTTTGTAATATATAGTTATACATTTTTATTGTATTACAAAACTTGATTATTTGGACATAAATTATTGCCATGTCAACGCCATAATAAAATGGATTCAAGTAAGGAAAATTACCAATTTTACCATCAAGTGTATGAAGATCACACTAATTTTGAGAACAATATAAAATTTAAATTTAAAGAAAGGTTTCACTTTCTGGATTAGTGTTATCAGAGTCAAGGCCATGTAACACAACATTATTTATGTAGCATGTCTCTGACCATACAATGGCTACATTGTCAAATTTATGACAGACACTAGATTCCTTTGTTTAATCGGTAATGCTCACAGTGTCAGGAAGATAACTGAATACCATTAAATGGTTAAGAAAGTTAATAAAAATCATTTAGTTTATTTTCTTTTTTGTGAATATTCTTATATTTAATATATTAGTAGTAATTATATCTCTATGGGCTGGGCTAGGTATTAATCAGTGATGAGGTGAATCAGCAAAAAGAATCTTCACATGCTGCAAGGTAGGTTTCATACAAATTTTAAGAAGGAAACTATGCAAAAGCTGACAACATCTATTTATAGCATTTATCCACTCATAAAATTATCCACAATTATTTATTAAGCTATTGTGTTACTCAATTTATGAGAACAGTTATTTATCAGCAATTAGCTAATAAATTTATTTGCTAAATATAATCAGGGACCGCGGAACAGGGTGGGCTGGGAGGGCCAGTGCCCCACCCCCAAATTTCCTAGGGTCGCATTAAAAGTCAGACAGTAATCAGTTGTGTCTATCGATTGGGTAACGCAGAGCTGTGATTGGAGGATTTTGAAATTATCACAGCATCTTTTTTCACACACTGATAACCTTTCAAATATTCTGCAAGGGGCAAGGATGTCTTCACCTGAAGGAAAGCATGTCTCCAAATTGACCAGCAAAATTTTGAAAAAAATAAGGGACAATGAGTCTTCTGCTAATTTCTATGATACTATTCTACTGAAAGCAAAAAAAATGATTTCATTGAAAAACTGTATCTGCTGAGGAAGAGGAAAGCACCAAAAAAGATTGAAGTGGGGAGTGGCTCTTCGTGATATTCAGAAACACCCAGAGATTATTATAGATGCATATATTTTGGGACCTAGTAATATGTGCAATGAAAAGTTCCAAGTGGACCAATTAGTTCAAGATAACTTATTCAAGTTACATGCAAATACTGGTTCTTAACTGGTCAACTAAGTCCCAAACTTTGAGAAGTCCCTAACTGGTCAATCTAGTTGGTGACCAGTTAGGGACCTTTCAAGGTTCAGGACTTCACCAATACGACTTATTAGGTTGTGTTAAGTTTTCAGCATATTTCTTAAATTGGATTGTTTCTAAATTCAGTAAAAGTAACCACATCTGTTTAAAGAAGACATTGTTTGGATACTAAACTGTATATTATAGAAAAACATTAGCTATATGAGATATATATGAAAAAGTTCCCAACTGGTCAGCCCAGTTAGGGACCTAGTAATAATGTGCAATGAAAAGTTCCAAGTGGACCAATCAATAGAGGACTTATTCAAGTTACGTACAAATACTGGTCGGATCAGTTGAGGACCTATTCAATTGTAATTTGGTTAATGGTCTCCAACTGGGCTGACTAGTTGGGGACCAATAGCATTTGTTTTATACTATATCTGATGTAATATAATATAAATTATATTGACATAAAAAAAATTTACCAACTAAATTATAATTGTATTACATGTTGGGCAATATGCACTTATCTTAGGATATGTTTGTTACACCCATCCTAAACAATTAATGTGGAGGCAAAATAAACCTTCAAATTTATGAAATTAAACAAAAATGAATATTTTTATTACTATTTTAGAAGCTATGTCTTAAATGTTTAAACAGTTCAGCTATTCAAGTTTATTAAATAAACACAAAATCATCTGATAATAAACATGGTACAGTTGGGGACTATTTTATTGAAGTTATAAGGACATTTTAATATTAGCAATAACCAGTATGCAACAATTCATTAACAACCTATACATTTTATCCCCTATATCTATATAGTATATCTATTATAAAACAAATAGGTTCTTTTTCATTATTTCCCCGCCACTCTATATTTTTAATTCTGCAGTAAAATATTTAATAAATTTGTTTTACGGGATATTTTTAAAAGAGATATTCTGCGGCTGAAATATTTATTAAATTATTTTTTCACAGGATATTTTTAAAAGAGTGAATGTAAATATAATAAATATAAAAGTAAATATTGAATCCAGTTAATTTTTGTTTGATGTTGCACAAATTTATTAAATTATACAAGGATAATAAAATAAAGTTCCAGACATGATATGAATGACATGATATCCAGTTTCATCCGATTTAATCTGGTTTTGTCATGCATTTAATAAAAATAATTAATTTGCGTGTTATCGTTTATTTCATCATGGTGGCTGCTAATAATTATCCGGTAGTTTCTGAAATGAATTTCAGTAACCTTTTTATAGCAACCATTAACACCCCGACTACATAAAACAAAAATTAACCCTTTTTAAAATATCCCATTAAATAAATTTATTAAATATTTTACTGCGGAATTAAAAATATAGTGGCGGGAAATAACAAAAAAGAACCAACAAATACTATTGGTCCTTAACTGATTGATCCACTTGGAACTTTTCATTGCACAATATTACTAGGTCCCTAATTCAGCTGACCAGTTACTGTTAGGAACTTTTTCATATATATCTCATGTGGTTTATGTTTCTTATAGCATACAGTTTAAATGTATCTAAATAATGTTTTATATGGATTTTATTTAAATGTGGTTACTTTCCATAATAGTGAAGTCCCAAACTTTGAAATGTCCCTAAATGGTCACTAACTAGATCGACCAGTTAGGGACTTCTTGAAGTTCAGGACTTAGTTGACCAGTTAAGAACCAGTATATTTGCACATAACTTGAATAAGTCCGTAACTAATCGATCCACTTGGAACTATCATTGCATAATATTACTAGGTCCCTAACTTAAACTGGGCTGACCAGTTGGGGACTTTTTCATATATATTTCATGTAATCAATGTTTTTTATATGCATAGCATATACAGTTTAAATGTATCTTAACGATGCTTTAAATCGATGTTATTTAAATGTGGTTACTTTCCATATTAGTGAAGTCCCGAACTTTAAAAGGTCTCTAAATGGGCTGATTTAATCAGTGATTAGTTAGGGACTTTTTCTTATATATCTCACATTATAGTTGTTATTGATATTTTTTTGATAACATACAGTTTGAATGTATCTAAAACAATGGCTGCTTTAAAAAATGTTCTTTAATTGTGGTTACTTTCTGAATATGGCTGCATGATTTAATTAAAGAAATACACCCAAAAAAAACAAAACATAACCAAATTATAACTGCAGTATGTGATGTCATGTAAAGTTCCGAACTTTGAAAGGTCCCTAACTGGTTGCCCAGTTGGGGACCTTTAAAAAGTCCCTAACTGGTCGGCCCAGTCCCAAACTTTGTTAGGTCCCTAACGGCTAACTGGTTACCTCAAAATTACAAAGCCGAATTTTATACAATTTCCTTTTTCTCTGAAAATTTTACAATATGAAAATAAATGTATACACTTATAAGTTAATTAAGGAATATAAATATTTACAATTTCAAGAATACCAAATGTATTATTTGATTGACAGCTTATCACGTATAAATATCATAAATACTGTCATTTGAATGAAGAGAAACAGGGAAAACAATCTGTAATGCATAATATTCAGATTTGGTAATATAAATTATTAATTTTTTTATATATTTGTTAAATATAATCTTATATTTGTATATATACATTTACTTAAACTTTTCATAGCTATATGTATAGACTAACATTAACAATCCGCACTTTTCTATGAATTATTAACTACTTAATTTAAATTCCCTTTCCAATAAATTACATAAATTTATTATTTAAATATTGCGCAGTTAATATCAAGCAAAAATATAATATAATAATATGGGTGATATTTTTAACGCTCCTGGAAATTTTAAGGCTTTCTTGAAACTCAAGGAGTTCTTGAAACAATTTTTAAACGCTTCTAGACTTAAGGACTTTTTCAAATCTCAAGGAATCTTTTAAATATCTATACAAATTTCATTGAAGCTTTATATACCTTCCAGGGCCGCATTTAGGGGGGTGGCTAGGGTGGCTAGCCCCCCACCCTTTTTCTCATATTACGCCTTTTGCGTGCATGTTTTGTATTTTTACTTTAGCTGATTTTGTAAATTATAATAAATCAGCAGAGCTAATAAGATCTCATGAAAACAATAAATATCATCAAGATAGTATCAAAATATTTTTTGCGCCCAAAGCGGAACTATAGCTAACCTGCTGACAGGTTAGCTTCCGTACAAGAGATTTTTGATTTATTCAAAATGAATTGCAAGCAACACTGGTGTCCAGAAACGCATGTCACAATTGGCGAGATTATGCTAAGCTTTCGAGGAAGATGTCCTATAAACGTATACGATAAATCCAAACCGGATCAATATGGCATCAATATCTACATGCTTTGCGATGCTGATACACAGTTTGTCATTACAATGGATCCTTACATTCGGGGCCAGCAACCAACCCCAGAATTCTATAGTGAACGTAATATTGTGAAGAATTTAGTGACAACAACATAATTACCCCAAGGAATAGGAATTTGCGCTGATCGTTTTTTGGGGATTATTTTTTGATTCAATCTACATTTGACAGTAAATTACACATTTTTATCCACTGTCAACATCAATCGTCGATTTGTGCCGCCCTCCAACCGCCGCGACCACTTAGAAGGAAATCCAGAGAGATATTCCCGTTTTGTTTTCAGTGAAAAGTGTTCTTTATATTTGGCAGCGTATATACCGTCTCAGCAGGCCATTCGGAACTTCAAAGCAGTTTTGTGCTTATCCAGTGAACATTTGGATGATCGTTGTGACCCTGAAACGAGCTATCCGCTTTCAATCTTTGCATACAATTCTTTCAAACATGGTATCGACATGTATTCTCGTGGACGTCCAAAGAATACAGAGTAAAAAAAAAGAACAAGAGGTGGACAGCTATGCGGATTTTGGACCTCATTCTTGACATAGCTTTACATAACTCATGGGTTCTACTGCGAAACAACAGGCGAACGATTTTCCAGTAATCAAATAATTAGGTAGCAAGAAGTTCTACATTTTTAATCTGACAAGCCAGTTAGCGCATGAATCAATGGCACACCGTGCTCAACACAACCCACATCTTCACATGGGTACTCGGCATGGGTACTCGGCACAATGGGTACGCAGGCCCCTCCACTTTTGATTTTATGTTCACTCCTACATTTTACAGCTACCTTTTAATAAACTCAGTCATTGTTTAATAAATTTTGCTTCAATGTGATACAATTGTACCAAAAAGTATATTTTAGATCAATGTTTATCTATTTTCTGCAATAAAGTGCTAAAGTTAATTTGATCATAACTTTTCGTTATATTATATTAATATTTAGACTGTAGGCCCTACCCTTTTTAACCAGCCCTAATATTTCCCGAACTCTTTCGCCGTCCTTATGTTTAGACACATACAATATAAATGTCAATAAATCTATTCGTGTCATACTTATCCTGACCAGTTTTTCACACTCTACACAAAATGGTACTAATCATTTATGATAGATTGTTATTATTAGGGTTATTAAAATGGTTAATTTTAATAAAAAAATATCGCGTTTTAATATTTTGTTGGTTCCGTTCGCGTTGGTTCGTTTTTTTATTCTATTAATATTATTATTATTATTATTATTATTATTAATTCTATCTTAATATTATTCTATTTGTTTTTTTACGGGGTATTGCTAAATGTTTTTCTCAAATATTCAAGTGAAGGCCAAAACGGAACGCAATTTCGCCTAAATATGGAAGTCTCAATATATATTTATATATACACAAAAACTTACATATGGCATTAAAAATAAGTTTAAAAAAAGTTTATAATATTCGTCTCTACATGACGGCTATTTAATAACATGTGCACTGCTGCACGGAATGTTTGTTGTAACATAGTATACGGAGATGGGGTCTCATAGACCATATTTAGTAAAAAGTATGAATGGTATTTGCTGTACCTTTCAAACTACCAGCAGTTTGAATCCATGTATGAAAAGTACTTTGTCATTGAAATAGGGTATTATTGTAATGCTGGAATTTAGAATTAGCATTATAAATAAATTGCTTTGACGATTATAATACAAGGGCGAGGAGAGACGAGCTGCTGACAGGTTAGCTTCCGTACAAGAGATTTTTCATTTATTCAAAATGAATTGCAAGCAACACTGGTGTCCAGAAACGCATATCACAATTGACGAGATGATGCTAATTAAGCTTTCGAGGAAGATGTCCGATAAACGTATACGATAAATCCAAACCGGATCGATATGGCATCAAAATCTACATGCTTTGCGATGCTGATACACAGTTTGTCATTACAATGGATCCTTACATTCGGGGCCAGCAACCAACCCCAGAATTCTATAGTGAACGTAATATTGTGAAGAATTTAGTGACAACCACATAATTACCCCAAGGAATAGGAATTTGCGCTGATCGTTTTTTGGGGATTATTCTTTGATTCAATATGATTTCAGCTTGATTTCAGCTTGATTTCAGATGATTTCAACTTGATTTCAATTTGATTTCAGCACCCAGCTGTGCGGACACAACACCCAGCAACGTGCGAAGATGGGGTACACAAATTGTACAAAGCTGTACACAACTTGTCAACCGCTTATAACTTATAAAAGGGAACAGTCACACAAAAAGCGAAACTAAATTGATTGATTTTCCTTTAAATTAATTTTTTAATGTTTTGTAATTTATTTTTCTTCCATTATATTGGTTTCTTTTTTTATTTATATTATATTTTATTTTAGTTATATTATTTTATTTATTTTATTTTATTTATTTTATTTATATTATTTATTTTATTTATATTTTATTTATATTATATTTACTTAGGTACTGATGCTACATATTACTGAAAATTTATTTGATAAACGGCAACCATAGGTCTAATAGTGAAACATAATTTCTTCAAAGAATTATATTTTTAATATATTTTAGTTTATTTGTTGACAATAAAAACTTAAACAATTAATATATATATAGGCCTATATATATATATATCACTAAAAGAATTTATTATGAAAAAATAAAATAGTATTGTAAGCGATGTATAACTCCAAATTATATTAAATAATGAATTTTCGACATTTCGTCGTGGTCTTATTACAAAAGTGGTTGGAAGATACTAATAAATTGAAATTTAAATACTGTTAAAATATTCAAATTCAAAAACTCAGCTTGATAAATAGATAGAATGTATAATTATTTATAAATCATAAAGTATTCCTCTGAATGTGATTATTATAATCACATTCAGAAGAATTCTTTATGATTTATATAAAGTCACTCGACACACCTACTCCTCATCCAATTAATAGTAGCCTATTTCTGATTTGATTCAAGTTCTAAACTTTTCAAAATCCTTTAAAACTAAGTTTAACGAAATCGACATAGGCCTATATTCCTCAAAATATACCTAACCATTCCAATTACAAGTGCTACTGCCGAAAGAACATTTTCTGTCTTGCGTCGTCTGAAGACGTATTTTAGGAGTACGATGAGTCAGAAGAGAATGAATAATCTTTAGTTTTACATGTTCACAAATGTAGAACAAAAAAATTGGACCTCAAGTTGATAGCAGATGATTTTATTGCTCTCAATGAAAATAGAAGAAAATGGTTCGGTTCATTCAAGGATTAACTGTTTATCTGATAACTGAATTTACATAATATATATATGTATCCATATCATAATTAACTGTTCGATATATTAAGCAAAAACCTAATAACTACAATATACTATAATCTACATATTTTTTAATTGATTTTGATTTCCCGAATAAATTGTATAACAAGTATCTATTTTACACGATCCATACAAATTCATCTATAATGTTTGTACATTTCTAGTTGTTCACTATAATTCATTTGATTTTCCAAATTGAAAATGTTTACCTATTATATCCTAACCTCTTTATTATTTAAATCATGTTTCCTCCAATAAATATAGCCTAATGGTATCAATTGTTGTGAGCCGTTTTCGTTTTTTCTTAATTATGCAATAGTATAGTATAATATATAGAGTATAATAGCCTTAGTAAATAAACCTAAAAAAAAATTGCACTTCGAGCAAATTGAACACTTCGCTCGCTCGTGACTAGGGCACCCCCGAAGTTTTGGGCGCTCCGGCGCCCCTGTTATATAAAACATTATATTTGTATATTTTCAAAATAAATTGGTTACTTAGTAAATATAATAATAAGTATAATTTTACATTGTTATCCCTATAAAAAGACATTATTATATTTTGAATGTTATTGAGTGTATTTATTTAATAACGTAACCCATCCATGATCACGATTAATTTTCAATTGTCAATTTTCTAAACCAACTCGCTTCTTTAATTAATTTATCTGTGTTGTCAATAGCTTTTTCAATAGTTTCCCCCGTAATAGGTAAATATTGTATTTTTATTTTGCTATGGTAAGTTAAATAATGTGCAGCCATTGCAGAGGATTTTATGTCACCCCTAATATTAATAGCTCGATAATGTTCTTTATTTCTTGTATGGAATTCAAGTTTTGTTTCTACGACATATATTTGTCCACATCATTTGCAAGTAAGTCCATATATATTATTTTTGGTGAGACAATCTTTA
Source organism: Coelogynopora nodosa (assembly GCA_034780555.1). Lineage (NCBI taxonomy): Eukaryota > Metazoa > Platyhelminthes > Proseriata > Coelogynoporidae > Coelogynopora > Coelogynopora nodosa. The sequence goes on along the minus strand of JAUZND010018230.1, from coordinate 1,530 downwards.
TTTTAAAAAATACAATTTTTCATGGTGCATTTTATAGGATTAAGTGATGATCTTATGAGATGTTGTAATTGTGTGCCCGATGTAAAGAGGACTGTTATAGGTAAATTACTGTTATGAATGATATCACGATTATCTTTTCGATAAATCTATAATCCCGGCGATTTAAAAATATTGTTGACTATTTAAATATGTTATTGTAGGCATAATGAAGTTTCACAATTAATATAATAATAAATAAATAAGTCCGTTAATTAAAACTTCAATTATATATATATTTCGGATAACTTCCTTGAACACTATAAAATTAATAGAAGCATTATATATTTATGGCATCATGTTTCAAATATTTTTACATGTTAGACACCGTTATTTGTTTCCAAAACCATAACAAAATTGGTCTGAAGAAAATTACTATTCCAAGAAAGCAGTGCGCGGGAAGAATTTTCTCGGTGGCTTCATGAAAGTATTATCAAAGAAAGCGAACCTGTCATGCCAATATACAAATAATTGCATACGTTCGACGATGGTGTTAAACATGATGGATACTGGTCATGATCTGTCAGAAATTTCCGCAATCACTGACCACAAGTCAGAAGATGCCTTACGAAAGTACGCTAAAAGAAAAAGATCTAAAATACTCCAAGAACTATCTTCTTCATTGGCCAAATCAAATTATATTGATTCCAAATCCAGTTCAACCACAACTACTTCCACAAGAAATACCACAGTATGACCAATATGCAACATTGCTAATAGCGCTAATGAAAATCCAGGAAGTCATTTTTTGTCCGTGGCAAATTCTGTGGATGAATCTACAAGAAAACAGCTGTTTTTATTTTTGTGCCTATTGTTCGTTTGGAGAATACTGTATTCATTCAATAATAGTGCTTCATTCGTTTTTTGTCTTTATATTTGTATTGTGATCACATTTCAATATAATTCACTATAACTATGATTGCGATTCCCAGAACTGTCGTTATTGGTGTATTTGTTTAGTTATTAGTTAAGATTTTATAATTATATTGAATTATTTGAGTTTGATTGATTTATGTTGCCCGCTTTTTACCAGAAATATGGAATTTATATGCCCTATAAAAAAAACTTCAATTTCTAATATTTCCTGAATAAAGATTGACTATAAATATTTTAAAAAATTGTAGCGTATAATTCTCATTATTTTAATTTCGATTAATTTTTTTATAGTTATCCAGCTATTTATATTACTGTAAATGGTATTTTGAACTATTTAAATGAATACATTATAAACGTGTAACAGACAGTAAAAATTTTAATCAATTAATCAAATCAATTAACAACAAATCAATTAAGCAATGTAAGTACTGTAGGTGTAGTACTTACATCAGTGTAAGTACTGCAGAAATATAGATAATTATTGCTTATTAACAAACTGAACAGAGCAATTGTAAAAGTTAAAGTTTTGCGAACCGGTACCGGTACCGGACACAGAAATAGACTTGGACGTTATCTCCTGCGCGTTGCTTTTATTTTCTGTTGTAGTACATTTCTTTT
>JAUZND010018229.1:0-51552 GCA_034780555.1 Coelogynopora nodosa | reverse complement strand
TTAATTTTATGTTTTTATTTTCTGTTCTTGTTTAATCTATAGTGACAGACAGTATGATTTCTCATATTATTATATATGATAACTGAATGCTTTGAACTTGAAGCTATTATTTCATTAAATTATTTAATGCTATATTAAACTTATATATAATATTTCCGTTCAGTTACTATATTGATTTAATACGCTTTTATTATTTAATAAACGTACAATAATTGTATTATCTATTGTAATCACTGTCTTATAAAACTATGAATACAATATATAAACTGAATGAATTGATGTTAACTACTGCAGTATCTGTAAGTGTTGAGCTGTGAGTGAATTGTTTAGTATATTATTCGATTCAGTTTTCTTTCCATATATACTTCTTCTCATTTATTATGTTACATTCAATTGACACTCTGCTGTGAGCATCTCCGATATTGATTTGCTACGCTTGAACACCACGCTTGTTTTTCATTATTATATCGTAGAGTATTATGGATCCACTTACTATATACTATGTATGTACTGTATAATATGAATCACTAAGGATATAATTTTCTATCACTGCTTTAATGCCAGAATTGTATATCCTCGACGTACACTGTTTTACCAAAATCATGTCAGGTTTAGGATAGGAAGTCTGCTTTTTTGTTCGCTAAATTAATGCTTACCTTGTCAGTGCATCTAATTTATATTAGCACATAAAAAATAATATTTAACTTTTAGAATTGCAACGATGCCATCCGGTAAAGTGTATACCATATTCATTGTCTGTATTTTATTGCCTAATTTTCACTTCATAAGAGTGCATATTATACGCTATTCTTTTTACTACTGTAGATTATGTCATTAAGATTTCATTATTAATATTTTTGTCACGCTATACCAGGCGGGTTATATATATATATATATATATGCAGGCTCTATACATTCCATTAACTAATTTTTTGCGCATTGTTTGTTAATCATAGTATATATATATATATATCGATTATTTTTTCATTTGATTTACAAGACATTATCCGCCCCTATTTTTCAATCAAAATTACTGTATACGATATATATAAAGTGAAATACATATTTAGTTGTGGATATGTTTTCTGTTTCAATTGCAAATTCTTCTATAGATTCAGAGTGTGGTAACTTACGAATATGAAATTCACACGACTATAATGCGAGTATTTATGTTCAGTTAAATTTGTCACCGTATATGTTTATATTGATGTCGGTCACGTGATCCATATTTAATGATGTCAATATCTGATAAAAAATAAAATAGCTAAAGATTTTTTAACAATATTTTATTGCTAAAATTGTTTATTTGTGAAATTTAAATTCACATATACTACATATTTTGGTAAATGCTATTATTATTATAAATATCCATTTTTGTTTATTTAAAAGTATACAGACTATTTCTATGGATTTATATAACGGTATATAATGAATAACCATTGTCATACTTTTTTTTAATGTTCCATTTATAATTTATATATCAAATTTATAATTTAGAAGATTAGATATGTTTAAAGGTGGTCTCCAATATTATTTTTTCAATTACAATATAATATGACTAACTGGTACAACAATATTATGTACTCATAGATACTTTTTAACTTACACATTAAAAAAGCGGTAGGGGGAGAGGGTTATTGGCGACTTATTATAAAAGTTAATAAAAAGGTACATATAAATTTTTAAATTAGATTTTAATTAAAATATCGACCTTATTGGTCCTATTATTTGAATTATGTTTAATTTAATTTTGTTGCATTTTGACAAATGACTTTTTTTAATATAGGTAAATTTTATTTCTTGAATAATTTTTTATTTAGTATTATATTTTCCAATTAGCTTTACGTTTACTAATCTTCGTGTATATAATACTTCAAATGCATTATATTTTGCTACGTATATAATAACAAAATTGGCAGGCAATATTTTTTTTAATGATGACAATATGAAACAATCTAGCCTCACAAACATTTTGCAGTTGCTAATATATTAAACTATTGAAATTATATATGCAACAGTTTAGCGTTTAACTGTAGAAAGAAAGCAAGTTTCACAATAACGTAGTAATTGTTTATTTATTTACAAAACATTCAATAATTAAATTTGTTTTCTTGTTTCACAAATGTTTACCATGAATTCTTCCTGCTTATAATTGTCACTATATAATCTAATAATATTAGCATTTACATTTTACTACTGATTGTATTTATTTAATTACCCCGCCCATATTGGGCTCTTTTATCGATCATACCAAATCAAAATCATACAAGTGTATTGCAGTAGTGTCACCTCGACAAGTCGTCGGTTATTTGCACATCATCTCCACAGTATACTAGGAAGAAGTACACAGGGCTTCGCGGTGCTCATTCAATTTCATGCAAACGGATTGTTTTACATTACAAGTTTTCTCACAATCCGTCGCAATGGTTTTCCTATGTGTTGAGCAAATTTGATTGGCTATTTATTGATTAGATGCCATTATACCTGTGAACATTGCTTACCATGGCATACTATATTAAACATTGTTTTGTACCACAAAATTAAAGGAAGCGTTTATCATTATCAGAATAAGTAAAATAAACTCATTTTAGGAGAACGCAGGAAAAGGGCCTTAACATCTTGATTTTGGGCAGGTAGCAGGTACTTTTTAAAATCTTTTGTCTTTTAGACAGACTAAAAACCTCATCGTTTCGTAAAATACAACATGCTGGTTTCAGTTCATTTGTACGCTGTTCTTATTTTGCTAATTATTTGTAATAAGGTTACAACATTATCTGTTTACACTTTCATAAATTTACGTCATCAATGTCAAATGTAAACTATACTATTTGTTTCAATAATACTGGTTCAAAAAAGCACAATACCCCCAACTGCAAGTGTCTACAGACCAATCTCCATAAGATCCGCACACTCGTAGGAGTCCTCGGCATAATTTATGGTACATCAGACAATTCTACTCTCAGCACTTGTTGGAGACTACATAACTTGAAGGGACCACTGCACTCTTTCTTGCCTATACAGTATAAGCACTCATTGTTTTAAGGTCTATGTTCTCCAATGTCATCTTATATTTTTCTAAATCACGTGTTAGCTATGATTGCTCAATGTTTATGATATCAAAAGCTTGGATACCATATTTGTCTCTTCTTGTTTGCCTATATGCTGTCTATTAGTGGCTATAGTTCATTTTTGTATTCTCTAGACGCAGTTATTCTTTGCTATAGTCCTTGGTTTAGACATAAATACGTCTGTGTTATTTAAGGTTCTCCCATTGAACCTACTTGGTCTTTTTAGTTACTATATGTATTTGATATTCAAGGAATCCATATATTGTACGTGTGAAATATGCTGATGACACTTACCATCTGACATTTCCCATGTATCCCATTTTTTTATTTGAAAAACATCAAAATTATGAAAAATAAATCAACTTACACTTAAACTATTTATAATCAGCATCGATAGTTTTCACCAAATAAGAACATTCGCCATATTACCATAATTTATCACAATCTACTCCGCAGGTAAACACATTTAGTTACATTCCTTGTATATGACGTCTACTGTTTCACCATCGTACCAAAAGTTTTGTATTTCTCCCAAACTTGGCGCGGTTATCCTCAATCTGTAGCTTTATGTCGTCTTGACACACTTTTCAATATTATTTAAAAAGTATAATTTTTACTACATTGACTTTCCACCCATCTCTGAAGTGGTGAAATTTAATAACAAATTAATAATCAATTCAATTCAGAGCACAGACCACGCCATAAGTAACTTTAATACCTTCATCATTGAAATAACAAATCACGACCATATATTATGAGTTTGCGTTATCGCGAATAGATATAAAGGTGTGGACACTTTTTTATCTATAGCCTATATTGTAATGTTATTTGATATTTTTATTTATATAAACCACCATTTGACTCTGTTCGTCTATTTTGCAGTAACTTTTTTCCCTTTGTTATTATTAAATACATTTAATCTGTGTAGTCAACTTACGAGTTTTTATTTGCTTTGTAACGTTATAAATAAATCATTGTATAATTAGCGTAATCTCTTTCGGTTAAATATTTGGCGTGCAATTAGTTAGTTTGAAATAACTATTTCAAAACAGATAATAATTAAATGTGAATTTAATCGATTTAATTATGTATAAATTATTTCATTAAAAAAGTATGTTTTATCGTCATAAAGAGTTATCAATAAAGAAAAAACTTTTAAAGGTTATCCTATTTAATATTGATTAATTTTGTATTCATGTAAGTGAAAAGAACTATACATTAATGATGTCATAATGGCTAAATTGAACCCATTTAATCAGAATATTATTTTCTATAAAATGAATATTGACTTATTTTTAAAAGGCCTTCATTAATTTTAAAGTTACATTGTCATCAATGGGTAACTATACAATACATGATAATTGAGCCAAACTGTATCAATATATTGTAACAATAATTGTACTCCATGAGATAGAGCAGTCTACTATATGTGATACACGTCTCATCTTTCGTATATAAACAACTTACGTCGACTTGAGGTAATTCTTGGACCTCCACTAGTTCCTCCTTGTACGATGTACAGTCGGTCACATTATTGTTTTGTTTAGTTATGCTAATGGTGGGTCGGTCAAGTTAGCAGGTGAAATACGATGACGAAATAGCCGACCTTTTTGTTCTTTGCCACGCTCCTCTCTCTCTCTCTCTAGCTCGTTCTATATCTATATATCTGTATCTCTTTCTCTAGATCTATTAATTCCTGACTGGTAATAGCATGAGCATTGCGATGATTACCCGTCATTGATTTGTATATCAAGACAGTCTATATATATTGGTATTTGTGTTTGTGTACTTGATTGAGGAATGCGAGCTGGTATTTTTTTGCTTTAATTTTTGTATATGTATATATATTTATATATATATAACGTGTGTTGCAGGTGAGACAGTTGTTTGACACTAGGTAATGTGTTACATACGGTTGATCTGTAAAGCGTGACGTCTTAGGAAGGACCGAATACATTTTTATGTCAATACTATATACTAAATCTAATATAGGAATTAGGCACATTCACGATCCGATTATATTATTAAAAAAATCTGTACCCAATCAATGCGTATCTACAGTTATTATTATAATATATTGGTTTTGTTTTTCATAAACTACCCTTTCCTTCCAAATGTATCCAACATTTTAGTTTAATTATTCCGATTGAACTTAAATCGAATTGAACTAGTTTTTGCCGACATGGTTTGGATTTGGATTCATTCGTTTTATTATAAACAATAAAAACAAACTAGGTACTGTAGTTTATTGTATAGTTTAGTTTACCGTATTGTACTGTACTGTATTGTACTGTTTAGTTTACTGTAGTTTATATAGCTATAGTTTAAACAATAATATGTTATCTATAGGTACCCAATATCTAAATACGTGTTAAATAAAAATTTTAATGGGGTCATTAAATGCTTTAAATCGGTTTATATGTATAAATTGACTCAATTGTATTAAAAATGGGTATTTATGTATTGAGACATTTTTGATAATATATAGGGAACACATACATATTATTTTTGAACTGCGAATAATATTTCAAGAATTTATATTATAAAGTTTAGATAATTTTAAAAATCGGTAAATGTAGGTATTAAGTTAACAATACGTTTTTTAGATTGTTTTTTTTAAATGATACTTTTTGAGGGGTTGTTTATATTTGACACCTTATAATAGCTACTAAATATATGTCTCTGAATAACTTCTTACTGAAAAAATAATACATAGAATGACAAAAAGGTAGATAAAATTGCAATATTTTTTTTTATACAATTCTATAAAAAAAATTGCCTAACATAAGTTAGATACAATCGTATTGTTTAATTCACTACTATAAACTATTATATATATATATATGTATATTGATTATAAAAGACCAATGGAGATAAGGTTTGTGACTGTGAATAAATTGTGCTTATTCACATGTGTCATAAATCAACTAAATTTACTTATTAACTATAAGACAGACAGATTTTTGGATATACTGTTGTATATACTCTGTATGTTAATATAAGAATGCGTCTTAGTTTCTATGAAATACTTTGCAATTGTTTGTTTACACATCTGATGGTTTCTAAACTTTATTTGCATCATTGTGCGTACCTAGTTATCATTGGTTGCATTTGCATGTTTTATTTTATATAATTTCGTGTAAATATAATCGGCACAATTTTACTATAAATAATATTATTTTACAGAAAATATTATCAATTATGTGGTCAATTTGAGTGTTCATTTTCGCTCGTCGAATGGTCTATCGAATGTAATAAAGGATATTACGTGTGGCTACATTTGAAATGTTTATGTTGAACATGTCTTAATTTTTTAGTAATTTTGATTCGAAAGATGAAGTATTTATAAGTAGAATGGAATCTGGAAAAAATCGGTCTGATACAAATATATATGTAAACGTAATTGAATTTAAGAAGAATTTTTTCTATTTGAGATTGTTGCTCGATTTGAAGTTGCGCTTTTTTCAATTTTACAACTGATTCGAAAACAAGTTGCTTGTTGTATAACAAACTATATTCTATATAATTTAACCGTAAATGGATGTAAATATATTAATAAGAAACTCTCAAATTAACAATCGTTTTTGAGATATTTTACAAATTAGTTCCAGACTTAGAAACAGTATTATTATTCAAACTTGATATAATGAAGCATTTATGTATTTAAAATTGTTAAGTAAATATTTGTAAAATATATTTGAAAATTGGATTGATTTCAGTATCATCCCTCTTATATTGAATTTCCATGTATATTAGCTCGAGCTATGGTTTCATACAATCACCTTAGTTTCGTTTTTTTCATTAAAAATATCACTCAATAATATAATTACAAGTATATATATGGTTTTAAAACGTTCACTGAAAATGAATCTCAACAAAACTGTAATGCATCTTTAGGTATCGGTTTGCAGGGTTCCCATGCAATTAATTAAAACTAGAAAAAGTTTGTAATTTCAAAATATGTGTCAGACATGACAAAATGTGGTGAATAAATTTTAAAAGTTGAACAAGCTGGAAAAATTTAGGAAATTTTGCTAAAATATATTAAATTACTTTACGATTGATATTTGTTATATATGCATGTGTGTATACAAATGTATAAACTAAATTTATTAAACTGGATGCATTTCAGCTGTAGAGCCTGTATGAAAAGAACAACTTTTTACAATATTTTAGCAACCACATATAAAAAGTACTATATGTGATGTGTCGTGGGGAAAAATTGTTTTTATCGTTCACAAAATTGGTTTTAAAATCATTTTACTTTGTTATATATTTAGTTATAGTTTTTTTTTAATTTATAAACACCTACAGTAAATACAGTAAAGATTTACCATTGGATTTATTAAATACTTCTTTAAGACTTGTCGTTTTTATATAACATTCTTCAATTTAATAAGAATAAGGTAACTTTTATTTGTATGTTAGATCTCTTCATGTTATAGTGAATACCTTAATGTAACATAAATTCTTCAACTTGTAAAGTTTATAAGATATTTTTAATTGTAAATAACTTACTCGACATAATGTTTAGAAAGTAATTTACTTTATAGAAAGTATAGAAGGGTTTAATGTTGGACATCACCAGATATCAACTAAATTTATAGTAGGCTAGTTTAAAATTAATTTTCTATATATAGAACCTCTTCATCTTATTCACATTATAATGATAGTATACTTGTATTGTGCGGATAACACCATGGATATGCATAACATATTTATTTATAATAGCATAATATGTAAATACATACTAGCATAATATATATATTTTTATATACAATATATATAAATATAGTATCTTATTGACGGTATATTTCTTAAAACCGAGTGCCTAATTAATTAATTCTTCTTAATGTATACCCAAGAGTATATCAGTCGATGTACTTTTACCTAAACTCTTTGTTGAGAACGAAGAAAATCAGTGAACTATACCGGAATACCATAATATAAAATTAACAAAATTCACTTTTGACTTAATCTTAATGAATTGTTACTTCGGAATTGTGCGCTTGTGTCACTCAAGTTATTCGAGAACTCAATTTTTTTGTAATAAACATTTGTGTCGTGGTACTTTGATTTTAATAACACATATGATTATGGTTATTCATATTTCATTTAATGCTAACGTTGGTTAGATTATAATGTACAATAGTATACAAGTAAGATAGTGTTATAGTTTTGATTCGATATAATTAAAACATGTCGCCACTACATAATGTTCTTTAAAAATATAATAACTATTTGTTTGTTCGTGGGTGTGAGTGTGGCTGTGCATCTCAATACCTGAGTATCTCAATAGTATCGGTATATTCCGGAGTGAATCATATTAACAACACATTAACCTATTTCATGTGTTTAATGACTTTGTTACATTACATAATCTTAGTTCCGCCTATAATGCTCAACAGGCATAGTTAAGTTCGTTACTCAAACTATTACTTATAGAAACTTGGGTTATATCGGTCATCTAAAAATACTGTAGAATGCGGATAAAGTGCATTTACAGAAAACTTTAAATTTTTCGGAATTACCAGTGATTAGTTTTATTGGTTATTTTTGTGCAATCAATCTTTTTGCTTTGTGCCGCTATCTGTGTTGATTTATATATTATACTTATGAAAGTATGACAATATTTACATATTTTAATAATTTCCATAATATTCGTCGTATTGGATGTAGTCAATTTAATTTTATTATCAACAAAAAATTATTGGAATGCATTCCGAATCTTTACTAAATATCACATCACTTTATCTCTATATTTATTATATATGTAAAACAAATTAATTTTAGACACTTTATACTTTAAATAGCTGCTTTATTTATCTAATTTGGTTTATTTGTCTACTACGGTAGTTTGAAGTGAACAATATGTTTTTTGAATCCTTTAAATTGTATAACATCATTTTTTGTGTATAGCGAACTGATGCTATTTAAATCTGTGAGTTGTATGTTCAAAGCAGTGATGTTTAGTAATAATAACATCAAATACATAGTATTGCAATGAAGTAAGCATATGTAATTCTCAACTAGCATAACCCCGATATCGATTCTAATATGATGTAATTGTATACACAATACATGAATTTGATTATAACCTCTCTACATTGTGATATACATAATCATAGTATCATATTATTATCAGCAATTGAAGCACCGCACACTTACTTAATCGGAGACGTTTTACTCAAATGTCCTTAATGAGAAAATACTGTCTCAACTTTGCTTGACCCTGACTTGCTCAATAATTACATTGTCAGCTATAATGACGGAAGGTAAGATAAATAATATATTTACATTATCAGATCAGGAAACCTATTTGACAATAATATGTACTCACGAAGCCTATTACTATTCAGTTTGGACATAACTGAGTGTATAGCCTTATATTGAGCAATAAGTGTAGCCTAGTCTTTTTTTAGCAGGCTGGCTTCAATCGATAAACGTCAATCGTTACATAATTTATTAACTTAGTAAATGTTAAAAATCAACATCATTTACTATACTACTAGTAAATCACATGAGTAGTGAAAAATATTATGCCGATAAATTATCATCTTAGTTATTATTCAATATCTTTAATGTTTATATAATATTTAAGGTTATATATATATAAAGAAATCTGTAAAACTGTATAGTTGGGTGAACAATAAATTGCACTAAATGATGGTAAAAATCATTACTTAAGTTATAGAGTAATTAATACAAAGATATTTCACTCTTATTGATTTCGTATACATTGCTTTAATGTAAATGGGTAATAAAACAGTTGTGTTAAATATTTTTTACAAAAATTGATTTTAAAAGTTAATATATTTATTCGTACAATTTTAACATAATATAGTTGTATTTAAAATATAATGTATTGCCTGTATATCTAAAACCGTTTTACTACATGAACTATTTTACTGCTGTCAGATTTTAAAACATTATTTTGCAAAAACTTTCGAGTAACACGTTGTACAGTATTGAACTGCATACAGATCAATATAAAAGTGAAATATCTATATATTAATTTCTCTATGACTTAAATACTAAAATATTTATTTAAAAAATGTTTTATTACAGAAATGTTATTGTAATAATGCAGAATAATTCTATATTTATTTTAATTCACACTTTTCTGTATGCTATTTTTAAGTAATATAAGAGCAAAATCAGAACAATATAGAATATGACGACCAGTTATTAACATCACAAGAAGCGCCAAAAACGTCAGTTGACGATTTTTGTTTTTTAAATGGTTCTAAAAAATTTTTATTGATATTAATATTTATTTCTTTTATGACATTTCACCATTTGTGTAAGTACATATTACGCGAAAAAAATATTGATGATGTCTCATATCAAAAAAGATTATGGAAATTATTAAAAGATGTAAATATTGTCATACTTTCATAAGTATAATATATAAATTAACACCGATAGCTGCACAAAGAAAAACGATCGATTGCACAAAAATAACCAATAAAACTAATCACTGGAAATTCCGAAAAATGTAACGTTTTCAGTAAATGCACTTTATCCGCATTCTACAGTATTTTTAGATAACCGATATAACCCAAGTTTCTATAAGTAATAATTTGAGTAACGAACTTAACTATGCCTGTTGAGTATTATAGGCGGAAATAAGATTATGTAATGTAACAAAGTCATTAAACACATGAAATAGGTTAATGTGTTGTTAATATGATTCACTCCGGAATATACCGATAATATTGAGATACTCAGGTATTGAGATAGACAGCCACACTCACACCCACGAACAAACAAATATTTATTATATTTTTAAAGAACGTTACGTAGTAGCGACATGTTTTAATGATATTGAATCAAAACTGTAACACTGTCTTACTTGTATACTACATTATAATTTAACCAACGTTAACATTTAAATGAAATATGAATAACTATAATCATATGTTTTATTAAAATTAAATTACCACAATCATCCCGATTTCGTTGATGATTGTCGACACATTCCATCCAGAATGTCAACGCCGAATTTATTGTCATTGTAAAAGAGTACTGTGGTAGGCTCCTTTTTTAATTCAAGTTGACAAACAGCACCGCAATGTTACGTTGACAAAACATGGACTACCTTCTTGGCCTTTGCTTGATACCGGGTTATTTGAAGTTCGTCACATTAGTAAAAAACGGAGTTGTGAAAAGACAGGGTCTGTGGAGGAGGCAGCTCCCGACGGTTGATATGGACTGTGCAGTTTATGGTTGTTCTCTTTGTAAGCAGGAGTTCCGCAAGGCGTTCTGACGTAAAGAAGTTGTCCACTGTGACGTCGTGCCCTTTGTTGTATAGTGGTTCTAGAAGTGACGTCACAACATGGTCCCGAGGCTGTCTTGTCGAATTTTTGTCGCATCCGAAGTAGTGCTTTATGGCGTATAGCAGTATTTGCTTTCAAGATCGGCCAGTATCCAGAATTTGATTCCAAATTTATCAGGTTTATTGGGAATTCATTGGGTGAATTTGCAGCGCGTTTTGGTGGGGAAAGCTGCTCGTCAATGGTTAGAAAAGGACCTGGGATAAAGCATCGCTGGGAGTTCTCCACGTACCAGTCTAGAATAGGCGAAATATGGCAGAATTTGTCCGTGTAGAGGTTACGACGCCTGTTTTGTCTATGCTCAAACTAATAAACTTTTTTATCTCACGCTTTCGATTTCTGGACTACACCAGAAATAGACCACCGATTTTCGAAGGGACAATTGCATTCATGCATTAGTCCCTTGAGATAAAGAAGTTCTATGAATGTCTCCAATTCATCCTCAGTGATGTTCCAGTTCTCAATTGTAAGACTGGCAAACTCTTTGGTACATTGTATGATGTGGCGAAGGCTCCATTCGTGTCGAAAACTTCTTACCAGGCATCAAGAGGCGTCACAATTCTCGCACAAGCTCGGATCACACCAACTCTTTCATTGAATACATTTCTTTTTTCGACTCTTCTTTGTTTTGCTCCTTCTGCAGTTACAATTCTCCAGCGAGTATCATCTCGATCTTCTACTTGACCTTCATCTCCTTCATCTTCACTTGAGGAACCATCAGATTCATGCTGTATGTCTTCTTCATTGTCAACTGTTGAATCTCTATCAGATTCATCGCTTGACTCATCTAATGACACATCAGATTCATCGCCTGACTCATCTGATGAGAGGTTCATGGTGGCATCAAGCACTTCTTGCGCGGATAAATTAATATATTTAAATTTCAACATATTTATAATTATTTGATCATTTGAGAAAAGGACATTGTATTTGCCAATTATTGAGTTATCCGCTTATTTTAGGTACATAATTATACTTTTATGACTGTAACTGTATGAAAGTACTAGCTGTAATATAAGTATGATAACTGTAACTGTAGGAGAGCGGTAGCCTAGTGGTAGAGCTCCTGCCTTCAAACCCGAAGGTAGCAAGTTCAAACCCCGGTACGTACTCCTGGCTTTAACAAACTGATTTTCGCTGTAGCATTGAGATAATTATCTATTGATTAGTTTAAGCCAATGGCGACTAATTAATTAAGAAAAAAAAAATATTTATCCCGGCAAAAGCGTGAATCGCAATATACCCTTGATATTATTAATAACGGGGTATGCCACATTATTATATATAGAAAAATTGTTATGTAACTGTATCATTAAATAATAATCTAGAAAATATAAAGTTTTAGGTAGTATTATAATTGTTATTACGAAAAAAATAGGTTAAAAAGGGAAATCGTCCATCGAAGTGTTTGGAGCTTGTACAATAGGTATATTTTAAGTCTGGCGCTTCTAGTGTTAAATATTTATATTATTACATCACTATCGGATTACTATAATATGTGGAACATTTATATTATGTGTGATTTATTCACCTTCCGTATAGTTAAGTGTTAAAGTGTTGTATGTGTTTGCTTAATTCATTTCTATACATTAAACATATAATCTATTTTGAAAAAACAATCATTCAATAATTTGTTTTCTATAATCAAGAGTTTTTAAATGTTAATTTTTTTACACTTTTTGTTTGTCTGTACAGTATTATTATTTTTTATATTTTCTGGGCTATATATGTGGAATTCAAATCAAGTAATCTTTTTGGATGTCACAGTGTGTTTCTGTCGACATCCCTATAGTTTTACATATTACAGAACATAATTATATATTGAAATTAAATTCATATTTTCTGAAGTATATTATGTACACAATGTGACATGACCTATAAGTTCAGATTGACTAGGAAAGCAGGACAACAATCTCCACAAATCATTGTCGTATATGTATATATGTACAATATACCATATATCAAAGGTGGTTCTGATCGCTATCGGTTTTCGATGTGACATATATTGATCGAATAATTATTATGTAAACGTTTCCTCTTGTCCTGCCTGGCATTGCCACAATCTTCCCGCTTACGAAGAATCTGAATATATTTGTTCATTTCGGTCAATGATTCGTCTTTATTTGTGATTTATTTCTCATGTTAGACAAAAGTCTCTTCTGGTCGCTTTTACCGCTTTAACAGGATATTTATTAATATAATTTTTGCTTTTCGTCTTTATTTATGAAATGAAACCGGCAGGATCGGATATAAATGATTCAAGGTAGATAGATCTTCGTATTAAAAGTGTATCAATATGTTCGACTATTTCCATTTACTTCACTTCACAGTCTTAAATGAAGAAGTCGTTGACTGACATCATTTTATTTTCTAGACCTTCTATACCTTTTTATTATTATGTGGGCTAACAATTTTAAACGTATGTAATAGTAATAGACATTTATTTGTATACAAGTTATGCTTGTTACATTTCTGCTGTTTTATTGTCCACCCGCATACGAATGATACAACATATTTTTATGTATCAATATGTACGTTAGTTCACTAATTATTATCTTACATTTAGTAATTGTGATAAATCTTCATTTACATTTTAATATACTACTTTCAGTGATTAAATTAATTAAAAAATAATCAGAATCAATAATGAAGATTGTGTATCTTTTTCACTTGTTAACCTCACATTTTTAATATCTAAAATAACGTTTTGAGAAATTTATGATTTTTTGTATTTTGGTTGTACAGTTTATCCGTCGATTTTATTTCGGTATAAAAAAATTCTAGTTTATTGTATTAAACTATTTATAGAAACTTGAGTTTTACATAGAGTACGAGCTATGTTTGGATTGTAAAAAAAATTAATTAATATCTGAGATTTGATGATAACACATTTCTTTTGTTTGACCTTTCTGGAGTTTTGTCACGAAAATTGTATTTTTTCCCCTTTAAACCATCCTGATATTATTATAAAATGTTGTTTCTAATTTGATACTCGCTTTGATAATTCTGGTGCTTTTTTATTTCTATTTTTTATTTGTTTTTGTGGTGATGTTGAGGAATTGAATAGAATGTGATCATTTACTATATGCTATGAAATTTCTTGAGGTGTTTCTCCCATGTACCTTTAGTGACCTTTCTGAGATTAGAGACAAGTCAAACTCTGAAACGCATGCACCGATATTGCATTGCTGCTCTTTAATTTCCCACACTTTGACTTTCTCTCATTTTCAATTCACCACCCTAAAAATCACCTGGATCATCATTATCGATTAATCTTTTGTACTTTTCAAACATTCTGTTGTTATAATTTGTTAACCTTGTTATTCTTATCAGATTACTATTAAGTAATGCCATATCTAAATGCTTACCCAACAGTTCAGTTATACAATAGTATAATACAGGGCCTACTCTTCATAGGGTATTTTGATCCTCTTATTTTCTTTCCTCAGGTTGTCCACCTCCTTAACTGATGTTTCGGAAACTTCTTCGTCCGACACAACGGATACATCTTCCTCACTAAGAACTGGTGAGTCGCTGTTATATTCGGACTACAATGTAAATAACGTTATTATTGTTGATATTCTGATAGCCTATACTGGATTGATGACTTTTCACTTGATTTTACTAGATTTCTATTTGTTTACGATACAATGTATATGATGATTAGGTACATGTCACTAGATACGTTAAGATACAATAAATCGTCGAATAGGACGTACGAAAGAAGTAAGAAGTACATACTCACACTATATAAGGCTTCTGGCATTTCACTGTGAAGAATTTACTCAACAGAATTCATTGATCATGAGATGATTAATATTTTCCGATAATAATATAATTGTAGACTTATTATGTCATCAATATTTAAATACATAATTTGAATAATTTGACCTATATATTTGCAAATGTCATTATATATGTTTTAATATTTTTTAAGCATTCAACACTATTAACATATAATACTAATATTGGTTACCATTATATGTATATATTAAGTTTGTATAGAAGTTGTCGAAAAAGTTTTAATAGCATAATATGAAGCTGTTATACATATATTGTATATATATATATACATATATTGCATACATACATACATCAAGCTGTTATATAATATTTAGTAGTTAAGCAATCAGAAAAGACCTTGAAATTTTCTTATAAAAATCCGCGGACACCCTGGTTTTTCCACTATACTGTATAATAATGCTACATGACGTGTAAATGAAGAAGCATTTTGTGCATTTAAACTAATATAATTGATTAAAAAAATTCCAAATTTTAATATAATATATTTTCCACTATTTGAATCATAAAATGTAACTGTCAGTATGCTATATCATGCGTATATTTGTTACACAGTAATACAGCAATAATTAAACTACTGCACATAAGTTGTTCATCGGAATAATACTCTCTGTAATTTTTGTAATCAATAAAAACTCATATTGTATTGATAGTGCAAATAGTGCGAAATGATAATTTTGCGTGCATTTTATTCACACTTAATTGCTTTTATTTAATTCATTACATGCATTTACTTACATTATACTTAAATTGTTTTAATTATTTATTAAAAATACGCATTTAGTGTGAACATTTTATGTAAGGTCAATGGATGAATCAGTATATATAGTGTTAGACTGTATTTAGGAATGCTCCGTTTCTTATTGAAATACTTTTAACAATTTACGTATTTATTTATTTAGTGTTTAGTTTAAGTTTACTTAGGTTTTTGACAATGTTAAAGCAAGTAATTGTTCGCTCACTTTATAAATGCTTTATTTATATATTATACTCGTGACATATAATGTTTTCGATGTCATCTCCTTCGTATGCGTTTATTGTGTCCTACCAAAGGCCGTGCATTTTAGTGTAAACAATTATTGTATAATCGTGCTGTATAATAATATGTCAATCAGTTAGCTATCCTATTAACGTTACTTTTTGATGACTGCACTAATTAATTTATGTAATTAGAAAAACAAACAGTTGCAATCGTAGATAATCACAGGTCATATACAATAGCTATAGCAAAGCAGACGATCCATATATATAGCATTATCGAAAATGTTAGACATATTTACATAAACAAATGATGCAATCGGGTTTTCGCTATACACGCTACAAAAACTTAACGATTATCAATATATTCTGTTTGCTACCATAGACATAATTACGTTTCCATTCAATAATAGTTAAAATCAGAAAAGTCTCGGTTGTATAGGCCTATTGAATAACAACCTTTAAAAGAACCTTTCTAATGTATACCACTGAAGCATATTCAACGTTTTGGAACTCTGTTCTGCGCTGTTCTGACTTTTATTGTAATCTTAAACAGATCTTATAAACAAATTTGAGAGGTTTCTCTTATTGCTTCATTTTAAGTTAAGTACGTTATTATGCTTATTCTGCTTCCTTCAGTCATTTATATTATGGCTTCTGCCTTCGTTGAACTGCACATTGCAGCTTTCTTCAGTTTAGTTTTTGAACTACCTTCTCTGTGAATGACTTATTATAATTAACGTAGTTTCTGATAGTCAAATTCATTATGTAGAAAATCGTTTATAAATTTGTTTTATATTATACTGAATATTTTTGTTATAATTTATGTACATTAATATTGAATTTATATTTTCACTATTTTAATTTTGCTATGTACCGTTCCATATGCTTTGCTTTGATTTTAAGGATTGGGTCCACACGTATACGTTGTTAACCTTTCTACATGTCCAGGTAGGGTATTATAAGCTGGTTAATGATTACCCATTTAACGATTATGACCTTTAAAAATTATCCAGATTTGAAGTACAGAAATTGGTACATTCATTTATTAATTCGTGGATCTTCATCAACCATATCTAGTTTAAAACCTTCAACATTTATTTGTTTATTTAAGTATTCAATAACAATTATTAACATCATCTTATCAGAAGGTTCATTTTATTAAATAAATTTATCCATTTTTACTAATAAAGTGTTAATTTATGTTTAAATTTAATAATAATGTGTTCCACTAAAATAATATGTATTTGAATGACGGTTGCTTTGATCCTGTGATTTAAAATACATGCCATTAAATGTCTTTTCTGTTTTATTTTTATTAAAAAACATCTTTCACTAACACATTTAAAAAACTGTAAAAATTCTCCATAACTCATAAAATATTTATGTTTATAGAGTATATGGAACATATAGTGGTAGACATATATAGACTAATAGGTACATTATATATTATACTCTTCAATTATAATGATTATAATCAGTATATACATATGTTTAATTGTATGTGTACTATGTGTGTATAAAGATAATATAATGAATGCATCTATTAGTTTATTTATGTGAAAGCTGCTGAGGTTGATTTTAATTATGATTTTTGTAAAATTAATTTAATTTACTTTTATAAAATTAGGTTATTAATTCTGCAATTCTTATCATATTCAAGTGTTAAATCTTTATCATAACAGTAAATTAATTATAACGTTTACTAAATTCATTCCAATGTTTTGATTCATCATAGAAAGTCCATTGTTGCCATATTTATATGATTTACTGCTCGGGATTGTATCAAGAAATTAGATGCCGGTTTTGTGATTTAATTTAATCAATTTTAATCATTCGCTTTTAATCAATAATAACGCGTACAACAATAATGTGTTGGTATATAATTTAAAATGACTGGTGAAGAATAATTCGTGATTACATTATTTTTTTGACAAAAAATGACTATATCAATTGATAAATTGAATTGGGCAATGATCAAATATAATTGAAAGAATGCAGAGATGGGAAGAGACCTTGAAGTCTACTATATCGATCGCTACATCAAACTAATTCTGTTTTTGGATATGGGGCTGATTGTAACCCTATCTCTATAGGGAACGCATTTTTCATTTTATGTTTTAATCTGTAGAAAGTTATATTGTGTTATTGAGAGTATTTTTTATTATTCGTTGTATTAGTCTGCTGTGTGGTTCTGTTTGCAATATGTTGTTCATTGCTTTAGTTTGCCTCTAATACCCATTGCAGAGGGCCATAAATAGTCATAAAGGGAAAGGAGAAAGCTGTGATCCATATTTAAAAAGAGCATAGCGTATGTTTTCTAAGATAAAAATATTTATCAAAACCTTTTGATTCCACTTATATTTAGGCCTATATCTATATTGAAATATCCTATAGTGTCCATGAAAGATTTTATAAACATACATTTCTTATATGTGTATAGTCATATTTTTTATAATTATTATTCGTACAGTTTACGTAAAGTTTTAATATACTGTTGATTATCATATTTAAAACCTAATGTTACAATTTAAGTAACACACATACATAATACGGTGGATTTATCCCTATTAAATGTTCCCTCTTTTGATCAGAATGTTATATTTTTAATCAATATTATAATCTAAATAATTACAATATGCATAACGTTGATGTACTAAATAATATACCACATTTCGGTTCTCTATTTTTTGCACAATTTGAATGGACATATTCACCATACTCGTAATGTTAATACGGTCAATTCTATCCTAAATTCTAATTGATTCTGTAACACATTAACAATGGTACTATATATTTTCAGTAATTTTTTTTCAATTTAGATTAACCATAATATATACGAATGGTATAGGTATTTTTTAAACATAATTTTATTATTCAATTATTCAACACTTCTATTTTTTAAATGGTTCTTAAAGCGAATTTAGGTCCAGTTTCAAATATGCCTCAACATCAACAAAATTGAACCCCAATTTATTTAAATCACGTTGTAAGTTTATATCATGGGTTCATATTTGCATGTAGTAATTTTACGACATGTTTTATAATATTATATTAATTTTCAGCTTTGGCTATGTTCATCTTTATACATATTTTTGTAATACTGAATGCGACAACTAATAATAGCACAATTGATGTCTACATAATAAAATTCAATCGTAGACTAACGTATATTTAACATCAATTATCTACAGTGTATATCGTAGATAATCGTTGGTTAAAGTCAGCTAGTCATTCTTTTTACTTCTCAATTTAAATGACCTTGTGTGCCTATGTTACACCTAATATGTACGTCTTGAACATTTGCCTCTCGCAGTCAAACTTCATTATACATAATATATTGTATATATATATATATGTATATGCAATTATAGTTATAATATAATGCTATGTTATCTTCCATTTAGCAATGTGTTTCTTACTTACACTAGCATACAATTTACTATCGTTCCAAAGTACGTAAGCGTGTTCTGTTGTGCATCCCCTGTAATACAAACCAATCATATCGATGTGTGTGTATACCACTTACAGGCACGCTGACATTCTTAGTCTAATGTTAGAGCCGACACTGTGTCAACACTCCGTCAACGCATTATATAATATTGTATTAAGACTATAGCAGCGGATCAATTCTGCTCAGAAAAAGAAGCTCCACTAGCAGAGAGTACACCTTACCCCTATATACATATTATATACTCTACTCAAAAGTTGGTATATGATCGTCATCTTCCGTGTTGACTTATTGCTGATTGTGCTGCTTGATATCCGTAACTTTCAGAGTGTACCGCCAGTGAGGTAACTCCCCCAGACGCGTCCAAACCGGCGACAGATCAGCCGGGATCAACAGCTGCACCCGAGGCAACCTCCTTTGCTCTGGTCAGATCTCGGGTTGGCGCTATCCAAGCGGTTGAGAATAGTGAACGATCCTCTTTCTCCGCTACAAACGTCGACTACAACTCACTAAGGTGTGTGCTTTTGTGGAATATAGCAGATTATCATTTATCAACTGTTTAGAATCATTGTTCTTCGTGTTTGTGCTCGGTGTGTAAAATTACTCATATATATATAAGGCATGACTACTTCCAATGGCTTCTTAAACTCGTTCGGCACTTGTCTTTTGTGTGCTAGTAATAAGCGGGCATCGGGCGATGCCAACACACTGGAGAGGAATGGCGAGGGGGCTGCTGGTGATGGCGGCCTCACTTCCACGGATTCGGAGACGGAGGGTCAGGAGGTGGTCATGCGTCAGTTGAAGGTAAGTGTGGCTATACCTGGACTATACACCTTTTGTATAGGCACTGTCTGCAGAATTAGATTATACATTATATAAGTTCAATTATGAAGGATTACAATTATTTCAAGTTAGTTAGATATTGGAAACTAATTTTAACGATCATTTTTTGAAATTATAAATTATATCAATAAAGAATTAGTAAAATGAAACATATGGTTTAAGAATTGTTAGGAACATACTGTATAATTGTAAATTCAATGAAAATAATCTTTTAGAAAACTTTTTATATTCAGAAAATGGTATAGGTTAATCTCCAAGCAGAAAGCAGAGTAAAATGAATTTAAAAAACACAAATAAACTCTATAATATGGCGAAACCGATTAACACAAATGATGAGTTAATATAAAATCAATATATTACTTAAATAATTTTAGTGTACTTTTTTAAAATTATGCTTATTAATTGTTTTCATATCAAATATTATCTCCTGATATTCAATATTCTTATCTAATTGCATATAACATGTTATAATAAATAAACCAGAATAACCAGACTCTTGTCATAAATGGTGCAGCGATGTAGTGGATCTAAATTATAATTGGAGGGTTTGATTACCATCGCATCGAGGGTGTTTCACACACCGTATAAATTAGAGCATAAGTGTCCCTCCCATTCGTACTTGTCGCTTTATTACCCCCAAGATTTAATTGTTTATATCGAACAGTTTTATTATTAGAAGCCATCGTTGTATTGCATTGTATAATCTGCATTGTGGGTTATTATCAACAAAAAGTGTAATTATTTCAACACCACGCACAATATGGCTTTATAAACAAAATCGCTTCCTAAAATGTAACTTACTGAACCTGTCACATTTCCTGTTTTATTTGAAATTAAATTGGAAATTTGTTTTTTGTAGAGAAAAATAAAACTATATTTTAAATTTAAATATATTTGCAAGTTTTTGTTGAAATAGGCTATTCGTAGGCTATAGCTATGCATGGGGTTATGTACTATATAAAAAAATGTACTTTGTGAAATGATTTACGTGTAATGTTGCACAGTTTAGATAATCAATATTGCTGTCTATAGGCCAAATATGTAAACAAGTTTTATCTTTATTTTGGAAGTTACATTGAATCTAAGTTTGGTTCTCCATTAGTAA
The DNA here is from genome assembly GCA_034780555.1 of Coelogynopora nodosa. Lineage (NCBI taxonomy): Eukaryota > Metazoa > Platyhelminthes > Proseriata > Coelogynoporidae > Coelogynopora > Coelogynopora nodosa. The sequence goes on along the minus strand of JAUZND010018229.1, from coordinate 29,970 downwards.
TATATTCTCAGTTTGCAAATATTTAAGCTAACCTATTAATTTTTGTTACACTCAAAATGATATTCATACATTATTTTGATTGACGAATGTATTAAGTATGCGATAACAAAATAATAGTGATACTTTCTCTGTTATATCTTTAACAAATACTGAAAATTCGTTTTATGTGAATGAACAATTTCTTCATAATAATACGACATAATACGCCCGTCAAACTCATAGGTATTCAGAGTACATTCGTGTTTGTTTACATTTAATTCCTAGATTAACTTTTGTGAATTAATTTTAGGTATGTTTCTTAGTGTGATATATTAAATTGTCTTCTGCTAGTCTTAAGTTTTATATATATGTATATATATCATTTGTTTTAGGTTATGTAATTTTAAGTAATCTTCATCTTCAGAATTTTAATATATAATTTACTATTTTAAATGTTATCATAGTCCAGTATATAGTATAATTTTTAATTATATGATGAAATATGGTTTATCTATCAAATCTATATCAACTATTGCAACCATATAGAAACAGCCTATAACCAATGGTCTATTAACATTCGGCTATCATTATATTACTACAAATGATATATAGATATTGTAAAGGAGTTTGGTTATGTATGGGTAGTCAGGCTGAGGATATCTTCATCAAATTTGAAAACATTTTATTATTCGGCATTTTACTTCACTAAAGTTAAATTATGTACAACTTTAAAACATTTTCTGAAAACTTCGTTGTCTACTGTTAGATACCCTTCAGGCTGAAAGCCATTTATAAGTATTTACTGACATCAGAGATATAGGAAGTAGTATAAAGTTGAGGGGGCATCATATTGAATGTGAAGACTCAGAATGAACACACTATCAGCATAAACTGTTATCACGGTGTAAAGGTTGGGGGTGGGGCACATGTTAGCTATGTTCCTACTACCCTGAATGTAGATCGTCTATACCTAGCAGAGCATTATCAAGCTTAAATACTTCCTTTATAAATCTGAAACAACTAATAGCAAAACGATCGATAAATGTCCCTCCAATCAGACCGATGAATCTCACTACGACAGACGAACACGGTATCAGTCGGTGTTCAAGGATGCCCCACTCTACCAGGTGTACACCAACAATGCAGTGCGCAGAGAGTCCGTCAAAGCAATCACCAATGCACGCCAGATCCACTGTGAGTTTCCTACACTGAGGGTACGCCTCTGCGAATTAGTAGTAGACAAAGAAGTATGTCTGGCACGAGTTTCTAAAGAAAAATATACATTTTCAAAATTAAAAAAATTGCGACTAGTTTTTAGTTATTTATGTTTTGCATTATAATTTGTGTCTATTGTAATTATACTCATGTTACATTAAAATAAATCACAATAAACTTTATATTTGTCATGAATGTATTTATTAATTTTTATAATAGTAAGAGTGTTATTGTAATTGGTTTCGATTTACAAAATATCATAAAAACCTATTAATAAGTATAGTTTATACGTACGATTAAACATAATACAGTTATTTAGTATATACCTGAGAAACATGTAATCCGGAATTGTGTGCTTAACTAATAATGTAATTAATCAAATTTACTTTTTTGTCATCTCATTCGGTATGGATATTACAGTTCTGGGGGCAGTTGGTCTTCTGAAACAATCTGCAAAAGTAATTTTAAACAGTGAGTAATTAATATAATTAATAAGATTATGTTCAGCAAATGATGTCTCGCTTGTTTCATATCTAGTCGGCTTAATATAAATATATCTTATAATATCGTTGTTTTTGTCAACAATCTGTTTTCTCGGTGTTATTGTTTCTTTATACACTTTGTAGATATTTGTATTATAAAATTTTATATTTCAAATTAAATATTATGTTCTAACAATCTAACGTAGATGTTTACTAAGTTTTTTAAAAAAAGTAAATACTTTGAAGTGTTTATGTTATCCTGTGTCATGTGGTTTAAGCTGATGATAAATATTTGTTATTTTATTAGCTGTCTTCATTCGTGTTTTCCTAATGTTTTCATGTTTATTGTCGTTATGTGGCGTTATTTTCGTACGCCAGTTTAAGATTGTTTAATCACATCATTATTATTAAAAGTTGATTAGATCAAGCACTCTTTTTTGTTTAATTTGCTTTAGTATATACTAACATGTTGACGTCTTATGTTGCTTGCACACTCGTATTTTATTATAGCCATATAGCCTATCTATACTTGTGTGTCTATAATGTGTATATAATATATATATATATAATATGTATCTATAATATGTGTCTATTATTTGTTCAATATATTTATTACATTATTTATTACCCGAATAACATAATAATCTCTTTGTAGGACATATTAATGAAATTCTATGATTATTTGGAACATTATTGTGTTTGACCAAACTATAGCTATATATTTAATATTATAACTATATTATAGCCTATAGCCATAACGCAAAGTTGATGATATGATATAGATTATTTCCGTGAATTATATATGCAAGCATAACGAACGGAAATTTGAATCAATGGAGTATAACCCACGGAAATTCTAAAATTTCGTATAATAATTTTAGGTTTGTGTACAATGCGATACAAAAAATATAGAATCATAAATACACATAATAGCATTGTATTTATTTTTATTAAATCCGAAATAATTGATGACTTTCATTTAACTGCATATTTCTTGAACACTGTAGCAATATCCATCGATTTATGTATATATATATATATATCGATTTTATTATAGGGCCTATATAGATATCAAGATATCTTATTGTACCTGACTTAATTTTTAACAAAATATATGGTTTAAAAATCGAGCTATCGAATATTGTAGAATATTAAATTTTGATTTTTTTGTAATAAATTATATATTATATATCTTACAAGCTTATTAATAAATTTATAAATAACATACAATAATTTATATTGTTGCACGAAGAACATACCTTTGTTAATACTAAAGTTGGCTCCACTATTTATTATTATTGTTGCAAGTGGATTAACTGTAAGATTCATTAATTAAATTGCTGTAGAATTATATCAGTGTAACTTTTCGTTGTAATTAATTCGTTTCAAGAAAACTTAATTATGTACCAAACGAACAGCGTGAGTGATTTACTTAAAACAATATTTTCAATAAAAAAATTATTTATCTGAGCGTTAGCTAAGTGTAACCTTCTGAAGCATTTCTACTTTTAATGTAAATTACTGATTCACGGAATGCGGATGTACGCAAGTAATTTTATACTATTACTAATTACGTTTTTATTTTATAAACATAAAGTAATAGTAGCGCAATAAAGTGAACGCTACTTTTTAAGAACATTATTTTAGCTATTTGTTTTTAATAATTTTATTTTAAAATTAATCTATAAATCAAGGCGATCAAAAAAATACTGCTGACTTTAAATATTTTTAAGGTAATCTGTATAAGATTAAAATATTAAAATATTTCTGGAAATTCAAATTATTAGTAATGCACATTGACTGAGGTAATTAATATCTGTGGTAATTCGTGATGTGTAGTCCAGACGATTAAAATGAGTTGCATTTTATTAGACTATAAAATACTATAATATATACTACATATTTCAAAGTCACTTAGTAGATTGGCATTAATTTTAAAATAATACAATTCAAATATTCGAATGAACGCTTTTAAAATCTATTATTAATTGACTAGAATTGCAATATTGGACGGTACGTTTACTAGTTTACGTATATGATAAATGCCTGGATTGAGGATTTAAATGCATAGAATGTAGGAGTCGCGAAGTAACGAATACATTATTCATTTAAATTCGAAAATCCAGTTATTTATTCAATTTTTTTACCGTAAATATAAATGATTTAAATGTAAGGATTTTAGGTGTAAGTACTACTGTCAGAATACTTACATTGAATCATTTGTTATTAATTAATACATTCTAATTTTGTGTCTTAAACGGTTTGAATGTATTGCAATAGACAGTACAGAATACCATTTACGGTGAAATAAATTAAAACAACAATCCTACACACAAAACATAATTTATCATCGAAACGTCATCATTCAACAAAGTCTATTTTCAATATATATATATGTAATTTTTTTATTACATCAATTTGTACTTTGGTTTTGGTTTACTAATTAAAATGTTTTATATATGATTATTCTAATATGATATTTATTTATACAATTTATATTGTGCTCATTCTATAGTTATTAACATAGTTTGTGAGTAATTATTGAATATTATAAGCTAGTCCTAACAATCATGACTGTACTTACAGGTAAACAGATCTGCAAATGACTGATCAATTTATGAGAATTGTTATTAATCTCATGTAGAACGTTGACATCTTTCATTTGTAAATCTGTTTTGTATCTCAATATTTTTTCGCTGCTTTCTATAAATTGAAATTACGCAGCAATTACTATAAGTGATAATATAGTTGATACTAAATGTAAGGTTTTTTATATTTAATACTTACAAATATTCACATAAATATGTTATATGCAATCACAAATTCGGATGATGATAATAAATCTATTTTTATATATCAAACACGAAACTTATTGTGCTAAATGACATCATGTAAAGTTGCTATAAAATCAAATATAATATTTATTTATTAATTCTTAAATTTTCTTTCCCATATAGCCTCACGTTTTACGAACTATAAATATATAAATGGGAATAGTTTTGTTGATTTTAGAGTCTTTATAATTCCATCGGCTTCTTTAATTATTATAAATGAAGCATACTATAGGCCTACCCCTATTTGCAAAAGTATTTTTTATTATATTATCGATTCAATTTGTACAATATATATTAATGTGCATTACAGATTGTATAGATTTCAATATATTAGTAAACGATTATACTTATGATTAGTAACTTTATTGTATTTCTTATTTGATTTTTTCAAAATAGTTGCCTTTTTTCTGTGTGATAAAGGATTATATATACTCCCGTTTAAAATATATAGTGTTTCAATTTTCGCATTCGCGATAATATCTAAATATAGAAATTCTTAGAGAATATTTTCTAGAAATATTATGCACCATAATCCATAGTATAATAATATGCTATACTTATGATGCATCGAAGATGATAGAAAATGCAACAATATGATATTATGATTTAACATTTGTATAATAATTATATCAATGATCAGATCGCTATCCGTTGGTTCCTGATTTTTACTAAACTTAATTAAAATACATTGTCATGTTGTAAAAGTACGACTGTTATCTACATTTTCGCGAACTGTCATTTATCTTATAGGATCGCACTTAACCTATAAACATATGTTTATGAATGTTACACAACAAAAGCAAAAAAAATGAGGGAAATTAACATAAGATAGTTCGCAAAATGACAGTTGAATTGAGCCTTATCTGTACCTGCCTTAGACTCTACTGCATATATATATACACAATTGCTATCGATCCATGAATGCTTGAACCACGGCGTCTGTTCTCTGCTTCCAGCCTCCGGTATCACCGAGGATGTAGAGCCGAATGACGACGATATTAACGACATTCCCGTGATTGATGACATCGACGATGTTGGGGTACGTGTCAGCAGTACCACCAATGAAGACGTCAACAATAAGATGGAGAAGTCGGACCTGTACGAGAAGTTTGCCGGCGTTGGACCCAACCGGACTCGTTGGGCTGAGATGCAGGAGGTGTGTGTTTGGTGGTAGTCATTCTTGTGGCTGTTACTGTAACTTTTCCATATTATGACGTCATTTATCGGGATATGTTTTAGCCTGTGAGTTTTAGTGATGATAATTAATTTAATCTTAGGAGATCGTGTGCTTAGTTTATACATAGTGGATTTATATAACTCTGATTCGGGTACCCTGTTTGAGAATATGTTGCCAATCATCTGATGTAACTAACGCGGTATTTACAATTTTAGTGTTAAGAAATTTTGATGGAAAGTCATTTCTTTTTCGTGTGTTTACATATTATTGTCTACATTATCTCTATGGAAAGTTATATTTTTTTACACTTCTCGTTATACCATATTTTTACATTATCTTTAGATAAATATTAAATTTTTAAATTGATGTTGAAGCACTATTTAAATGTTTTGAAATATTTTGTTGCCAATATATACCGTGTTTAATTGGTATTACAAATATAGTACATTATATAATACATTATATAATATATTACAATAATATGGTTTGGCTTATTGTATTTTCTATAAATTAGTTATGGTGTTGTTAAATGTTAGTATTTAAATTAACTTTTAGTACATTTTTATGTTGTTTAGTTTAATCATTTATATATTTGTGTTAATAAACATTTATTTTAGATGAAAATTTTTGATACTAATATTTTTTCCCTTATTTTCTGGATTGGTAAAATTGTTTTATTCCTTCTTTTTCCTTTTTTAGGTGATAGATGCCGATTTGATATCTCGATTGAATTCAAAACAAAAGAAACTGCAAGAAGTAAGAATTCAGAGTTTGTCGCAATATATTTTTTTAATTCACCTAAAAATATTTAAAGAAAATAAGTATAATGAGGATGTTCACATCTGTTGAGTGTTAATTGAGGTCTAAACATGGCCTTTGTCATGGCAACATTCTGGTCAGACTTTTACAGCAATATATCCGACTTATCCTGATATTCATATTTCATATGGGGACTTTGTCAGAGGTTCTAAAAGGCTTTTTACCAAAATTGAGTCAGGCAAGGCAGTTATAGTTCGTGATGACTAGGCTAAGGCATTATTTTCTTTAGTACTACTTACTAATTTGTAAATCAAAATTGCATTTTTGGAAAACATGAATATAAATACACAATTATTTTGTTGTGTAGTGTCAATATAATTTGTATAGATACAATACATTGTATGTTAATCAAATGTTTACAACAAAAAATAGTTGTTTTTTATAATAATATGTTTATACCTATTTTATGTCCTAGGTTTAACTCGAAAATGTATTATTTTTAAAGCCGTTCCTTTTCCCACTTCTTTTTTACTTGAAGGCAGATTTTGCAGATTGAAAATTTTCTGGTTTCTTGATTTTAGTGCAATTGAATAATATTTGGTGTATTCTATAAAACGCCTACATTCTCTTGTATGACTTTAAATGATAATACTTATTATCAAAACAAGCAATCCCGCTTCTTAGATTTCTTTCACACATATTGTAATGATCTACCATGCTGTCTTCTATATTATTATTTAGTTTTAACTTTTTTATATTCTAAATTATAATTTGTTCAAATACACCATAAACTTACACTATCCGTGTTACTTTTCTCCGAACTATAAGTAAAAAATGTACTCTATAAATTCAAGATCTAAATTGACATATAGATATATATATAATATTCTTTATCATTAAGATTGGACTTTTACTATATAACTAAAACCTGCATACCGGACGCATTATAAGGTTCTCTAATCAGAATGTTGACACCCTGAAATTGTAGAATACGCATCTAGATGCAGGTGTGTATGTTACCCGAGAGTAGGCCTACAGGTTCTTTGGTATGAATGCTTAATAGGTAATTTTAGGTATATATATATATTGTACCAATTTGCGTGATGGTATAATACGACGTACATCTCTGAACGTGATGACACTATATTTTGCGCCGTGTACACATTACAGTTATTCACAGGCTATGCTGACGACGCATATATATATATATATATATATTTATCTTACTGCTGGCTTCATATTATACGAAATGATCTCAGTCTTTGTCAGTTGTAGACTTTGTAGTGTTTCAATACTTTTAGTCCACTGTGGAACTCGTATAGCCACTGCTTTTATATAGCATGTTTTCTCGGTCTGACATGGAGTCTCGGTAAATATGTAGTTGATACTATTATAATGTCAAGTGTAGTTTTAATGGAGGTCATCTTTATTGTAGGAGACAATTTAATTATTGATTTTATCATTAAATAACGTCTACTTTTATATAGCTGTGGTTTCAGCGTTGTTGAATTAGGCCTATAGTGCAATAATAGTTAGCTTAACTTTTACTAATGTAAAGTTTATGATTGTCCATATTTGATTTTTGATTCGGTTCAGATATATTCCAAACTATTTTTGTTTACTGAAAAGATAATTTATTATTTTACAAAAATTGATAACTCTATTCTTTGTTTTTTTTATTTTTGTTCAGAACTAAATAATACTAAATAACCGAATAATACTCAATTTATTTAAAAATAATATTTTATCACAAATTAAACTCAAATACACTGTCTATTTTTAACAATCTTTAATGCGATCATTTTATGCGTAACATTTAAAATAAAAACAGGCCTATTGTTATCGGTAAAAATGTCTATATTTAAATTATTTCTATATTTTAACCCTATTTATGATGATAGTGTGTTTGTTATACAAGATACTTTTCAAAAGATATGAACTACAATATAATAAATTGTTAATGTTTATTGAAAAGATTAAATATTTAATTTCTTTAGAATTTATGCCGACTTGATCACCAGAAAGTAGTACTGATGTAATGTAGTGTATTGTTAACTAACCGTAATTTAAGAATTCAAATCTGATAGAAATACAGACAGTTTTTCAATTTAAACAAAGTATAAGGACTGACATATGTATAAGATCAAAATTTCAGCTTTTTAATCACTCATGAAACTGGATAGTATATTATACAATAATTATATATTTCAGATAAATTTATATATTATTATTTATTTCTCTATTGTCAATGATAATATGATAGACATTAAATATTTGAAGTAATTTCCAGGTCTTAAAATAGTTATTATTATATTATAACAATTTACAGAAAATTTACAAACATTTGAATGCTACATACAAAACAATCGTTCTCTACATTTTTACCTTTCAAGCTTTACATAATGTATCTCTTGTTCTCACTTTATCTCTTATTCTCTTCCTCTATCACACATACTTTTCCTCTATCTAACCCGCTTTTCACGGTAGCCCTTTTCGAGATCATTCTAGGGATTTTATTGATTGATTGTCGTACCTAATATTTTTTTTTTAATTCTTTTGACTTATAATTTTATCCGAAAAGCCTAACTTCAGCCCTAGACTGTAATTCTAGCTTATCGACTGCGTGACCTGATTGAACGGCTTTAATTCGACTCTCTCCCTCTTTTTCTTCTCTCTCTCTCTCTCTCTCTCTCTCTCTCTCTCTCTCTCTCTCTCTCTCTCTCTATCTCTCTATCTCTATCTATCTATTGTACGTATCTATTACCCCTGAACAGGCCCTCTTTGAGATCATCACATCGGAGGCCTCCTACTACCGCAGTCTCACGGTGCTTATCGAGCAGTATTACAAGTCGCCGGAGTTCGACACAACATGTCTCGACGTCGCTTGCCTCAACCCCATCGAGAAGCACCACCTCTTCTCCAACGTCATCGATATTCACCTCACCAGTGGAAAGTGAGGGTTATCTTTCTTTTACTTTGTTGTAAATGATATGTTGTAAATGATATTATCATTTACATGTATATTAAACACAAATATACTACTAAACTGCTAATAGTAATACCGACAATTGATCGCTAGAAGAACATGCGGTTAATCTTCTAGTGGAATTCACAGCAATCCACATATTCACCTCACAGTCTCCAAAGCAACCTGGCAGATCCGGTATACCAACCAAAGGGGAACCCTTTATGAGATCTTTAAACTGAAGTAGCCTTTAACTAAATCGTGCAGATACAGCCTATGCAGCTTTATTTGAAATGTATGTGTAATAGGAAATCGCCCTAGATATTAATAATATTAATTTTGAGCTATGTAAACCATATTATGTGCAACCAGTGCAATCAATTCTTTGAAATATTTTTTTTTACTCTACAAGTTTCATATGTTTTTTGTTCTTGTTAAAATTGATAAATTCTCTATTTTTATAATTTGATTCTGTGGTTTTGATTTCATTTATGTATCAACTTCGCTGAAATACTATTTTATCAAAAAAAGACGACTTAATTTTATTCTCTTTAGATAGTTGCTATTATGCCTATCTCTTGTTATATATACTGAACACACAACATTGTCGTTGTTTCTCCTCTTCAGCCTTTTGCATGCACTGGAGACCCGTTGGGCCGAGGATCCACTTATTAGCAATATCTGCACAATCATCTTCGAGCACGCCGATGCTAAGTTCAACTCCTATGTGACCTACTTGAAGAATCAACCTTTCCAATTCCAGACGCTCAATAAACTCCTGTAAGTTGACATTGCGTTGAGAAAAATGCCTTCTCCACCCACACCAGGGCAGGGTGGTATAACCATCACTTCAGCTGAGGTGAATAATGTAGCAGTTTTATATGCATGAAATAATATATATATGAACATTTGTAAACTCGACTCAATGTTTTTTATTTCAAAAACGTTCTTCAGCGTTTTATTCCTTTCACAGAAAAACTATTTGTTGCATAATTAGATATATATATATATATTATATTAGATATATTTTAATTAATAGTGCTACAATGTGTTGTACAGTAAATTTACTCAAACTATTGTCGATTCGTATTCAATTATTTAAGCTGGGAATTTTATACGCCTTATATAATTATGTCATGGTTTTTTCATCTGTAGGTATTTTTATTCAGCATTAAACGGTTTCTATTTGAAGTGTGAATTATGAAGCAATATGAATTATAGCAATGTGGCAATTATGTACAGATTAGTTAAACAATGTTAACATTATGATCGATAAATAGCTAGCTGAATTAACTTTCTCTTTTTGCAAGACCTCAGTCACAGTAGCCTATATAACATCAGTCAGCAATGAATTAGACGGTACAAACTGCTGTTGGAAAATCTGAGAACTCTTAATTGTTCGCTAAATCTTTCATTTCCACAGCATTATGATTCACTATGCCATTCTAGGTGTCAGCTCAATCGGTATATCCTCATCAATATATTATATGGGCCGCACACACTCTGGTCGTGTTGTAATATTGAATGTAGACGCCTGACATTGTTGAATACAATATAAGAACATCGGTTTATTTACCCTCTCTTTACCCACACATAAGACATGCAGCATGCACTGCTAATATCACAATAGTCTTACCGTTGGATCAGCTTAATAATATGATGTTTTATCATCTATGTGTTTACGCGTACCACAGAAGAAGCAAACAGAGTGCGCACTCAGATTGAGCATTCTGCTGAAACAAATGTTGACACTGTACTTGAGACTGATTTATAATTATGTTATTGATTTTAAAACAGACTTAACTTAATACATATATATATAATTGAGTAATAATTAATAATCATGTTAATTGTGTTCGGTGCTTGTTGTTAAAATGATTATTAATTTTTAGTTTTCTGTATGGTTCAAATTTTGGTAAAAAATTATTTATAAGCTTGTCAAAAGTCTCCAAATATTATTTACCATAAGCATGCTTTATTATATTCTAGAAAAATGTTACTCTTACTAAATTTATTTTTTTGATCATTTCTAAGTGTATGCTTCGATACTATAATATGTGCTATGTGCTTCGACATTCCTAAATTCTTGTAAACAGTAATTGTGAAACGTTTACTGTGTAAATTGCACTCAAATTCAGACTTGGTCGAAATTCAGTTCATCTGGCTGCGCATTTTTTTTACTTTTCACTAATTTATATGTATGATTAGTACGATTTTTTTAAATAAAACGAACTTGTAAATTCATACCGTGGTGAAATAAATGCCTTTAAAACTGGTATGAAAGACTTGGTAAACTGGTATGAAAGACTTGGTAAACTGGTATGAAATACTTAGAAAGTGTTATGAAGACTTGGAAAGTGGTATGAATACTTGGAAAAGTGGTATGAAAGACTTGGAAAGTGGTATGAATACTTGGAAAAGTGGTATGAAAGACTTGGAAAAGTGGTATGCAAACTTGGAAAGTGGTATGAAGACTTGGAAAGTGGTATGAAGACTTGGAAAGTGGTATGAAGACTTGGAAAGTGGTATGAATACTTGGAAAAGTGGTATGAAATACTTCGAAAAGTGATATGAAAACTTGGAAAAGTGGTATGAAAGACTTGGAAAAGTGGTATGAAAGATATATACCGTATATGCTACTTGTGCCAACAAAACATTCATTCTTCATTTTGTTACGTTAGAACTTAAATTAAGTCAAATTAAAAATAACAATCTTGAAAAAGTTTGGCACCATAACTACAATAAATTATCATGTTTTCGTTATCGCTGTTATAAGGCTGTAATATTTTAGTTGTAATCTAAATTATAATAGTAACAAAATAACGTGCATTAAGATGTTAACTTTAGATCAAGTAAATTTTTGAAAGTAACCATATTCAATTATTTTAGCTTCTGACTCTTGACGACATAGGATAAAGATGAAAGTTTAGTATACTTAATCTTCATTTAATCTAAAGTTAAATTATTTTTATTCGACTTAACTCTTGCAGCATCAGGCGTTTTTGGAAACATATTTAGTCGGATGGGGGGGTAAACTAACACTTTATGGTGTCGTTTTTTAATGTGATTATAAATATATTAGTAATTTTCCAATCAAATACTTTATTAGCTGACTATTTAGCGGCAAATATGTGTTAATTATAATGCATTAGATTGTGTGGTGGCAAATAAAAATTTAAAAAAACAGTTCTTAAGCTTATTTTCGATCACTAGAATAACACCATATATATATACTGGTTATAATATCAGTAAACGTCAAATAAATTATTTAAGAAAAGTTTATAAGGGAACATGACGTGACCAATGAAAGTTTAAACAAACCTAATAGCTAACATTATTTTTCATAAAAAACTAAATTTTATAGTAATTATAAAATTCTAATTTTGAGTCGTGAATTACATCAAGTTCTCGAATATATTCCACGAAAATATATGGAATCGAAAGTGCATTAAGAATTAAACAGGTCCTGCACATTTCAGTGCAGTGAACGACGTCCTACATGATAATGATATGATTCCCCCAACACAGCTACATTCCCCGGTTCGCGGAGGCGAACAGCCGCATCCAGCGCAGCCCCGAGTGCAACCATCTCGACCTCAACTCCTTCCTGCTCCTCCCGATGCAGCGGGTCACCCGGCTCAGCCTCCTCGTGCGCACCGTGCTCGGCTACATGGAGGCCGAGGACGCCAACTATCAGCCGGCGCTCATTTCCCTGGCCGCCCTGGAAGTTGTGAGTTCTTTTGCGGCCGTGTAGGCTATTGATTGCGGTTGTGTTGTTCTGTGTGTGTGTGTGTGTGTGCGTACGGGAGATGGATGCGTTTGCGGTTATGCGCAATGTATATTATACACTAAGATTGTATTTTAAATAAAGAATTATTGTATGTTCAAAGACGTAACATGACTGTGCATTATGCTTGAGTAGGTAAAAAAAACGTAATCATAATATATATACCTACTAGACACAGATTCAAGGGTAAATTACAATAAGACTAAATAGATTAAATACCATAAAAAAATTGATCAGAAAACTTTTGTAATATCAAAATAAATTTTAGTTATATTTACAGGAAATAATTTATAGAATATTTCATAATTAAATAATTGCATAAATCATTTAATTATTTTTAGTTGTTAATAAAAAATTACTCAGCTCTTTTTCTAGAATTTTATGTATTATTTCGTGTAAACATCATACTCGTTTTTAATTGTTAAAATTGTTCCATTTAGTTTGAAATCCCATTACTTGAACGTTGTTTTTTGTAATTTTAATTACAACATTAATTATATTCTATTTATCTGTTTATAAAAAAATGTCTTTAACAATATTCACTATTCATTGTATGTAGGTGTCTTATTGTATATTTTTATGTTTATACCACTTAACTCCGAATAAGCACACTCTGTGCAACCATGTAGTGTACACAATCATAATCAGTACCAACTGATATAGCATTTAAGTATAATGGCAGGACAACCAACGAATACTTGTACTTTCCAATTAACGCATTCGTGTCGGTAAAGATGCCATGTTATATGTATGTAATTGTTAATTTATTTCCCTTTGTAATTGTGCACTTCTGACACTAAAATTAGACTTGTGATCTTCATCTATTCAATGGTAACTGTTCAACTGAATCTGATATGCCTGATAGTATTTACTTATATAGTTTTGACCTGCTTAACGTCTGAAATCACGGTAAAAATGGGGCGAACCATTCTGTCATGTCAATTAATTATATTATGAATGAACACTGCAATCGGGTGCATATTTTTGTACCAAATTACTTATTAAAGCGTCATTTTTGGAATTTATTGCATTATTGTGTTGATTATAAATGTTTTCAATTGATATATTATATATAGGTATATATATGGCTTAATTTAATAATAAGAGTTTTAATATATATTCTTAATTCCATTATTAAATAATAATATTTGAATTTTAACATTTTGGATTAGCCAATTATATTAAAAGTATTTTACAATTGATTTGCATTGAAAACTCTAATGTAATAACTGCAACGTGTGTTGTTAGCATTAAATATATCAATTTTTTTCTAATATGTTGGTTTCAAATAAATCTAATGTTAGTTATATAAATTAACATTGTATTATTACACTATAAATATAGCCCAAAAGTATGTTAGGAAAATCTCTTGAATCCGTATATTATTGTTTATTGGTGTTGTGAAAATTCTGTTAAAATTATAAATTGTTCTGTTCATTCAATTTCCTTAAATATTAATTAACTATTTAAAAATCTACCCGGAACACAATTTCAATATAATCATGATATATTTCCTCAAATTTATTCTGTTTCTGGGCATTTTTTTACAACTTAATGCTATACTATATATTAACCTCTCCAATTGATATCGGCAGGTGTTGAAGGACTGCGAACGTCAGAAGGTCCACATGCAGCAAAAGGAACAAATGGTGAAGATCTGCGCCAATCTCGACTTTAAGCGTGAAGTTAAGGTGACTAACTAATTCTGACAAATTATGGTTGACTGCATAATTAGATAGTTAGTATATTACGTACTTAACTAGCAAAGAGCGTTTTGTATTGTGTTTTTCAGATTATTCACATAGCAGATATTTCGAATGGTTTAGCAATATATCGTGTTATAGAAGTTTATTCAAATTATATAACTAAATATTTTGAATTAAAATGTGTTATATTGTTTGATACTGTAGGTTACCATGTTGCATAAAATAACATATAGCATTTTTCTAAACGTAGAAACAGATAAATACATTTTAAGTTAGATATATATACATATATTGGACACTGTGCGTCATGTTTATGTTCGGTGTTAAATCAGGTATGGAATTGCAAAGAAGAACACCTCACCAAATATCTCGTTACAGTACGTAGATTGAAATATTATGGTTTGTGTTTAATTTTTTTAGAAAACTGAAAAAGAGGGAAGTTCGCTTATTGCTTAATATTATATCATATAACATAATATATATAAGCTGTGTAGCATTTAAACTGATTTAATGTGGTAATCTCAATAATAATTCCTGGCTCTATGTTCGATTGTTACCGTCACACAGACGGTGAGCATTGGGGATAAGACACTGGTAAAGGAGGGCACACTGCGCGTCACCGAAGTGGCCAAGAACGCCTCCAACGACTTCAAACCCAAGGGAACATTCAGGAAGTACAAGATCATCGAGGCAGTGCTCCTCCTCTGCAACAATGTCCTGTTAATAGCTCGCAAGAAGACGTAAGGCATTACTTTAGTTGTTAATAAATTAAATAATTGATTAATATTGAACACAATTGATTAAACGTAAAATTGGAAGTAGTAAAGGTGTCAAATAGTTTAAAATATAATCAAAGCGGTATTGACTCTTTTACATTCAATCGTTTTTATGGCATCACAAAATAACCTTATAGTATAATATATTTATCACTATCATCTAAGATCTGCATACTATTTACGATAATATTATGACTTCATATTTAATGAGTAAATTCTAAATAAAAGTGTGCAATTCACTGGCAACATAATAATAATATGCCTCCTTGGTAATCTTGTTGTATCAAATTATGTTTTATGTCGCGATAGCGTCATAATAGATGTGCACCTCTTTTAGCTTAAGAGTTTTTTTTAATTACATGAGGAATCTTCTGATGAGCAGATGAATGTTTTGTCAACACCAGGAAGAGCTGTTGTGTTATACCTACTTGACATATACGGTTAACTTGGTACGTTTAGTATCTAAGAAAGAGGATGAAATCGACCCTCTCAAGAATACTATAGAATACATCTCCTGCTAGACAATAAAACCGGAATCACCTATAGAAGGAACCACCTTCCCGTTTAAAGCTAAGAAATTCTCCTGCTGCTTTCAATTATATAAATTGAATTATATTCATTACATTGGGACTATTATGTTTTTGTTAGAGCTCGTCAGATACTTTAATATTGATTTTATGGCGTATATATTTGTATAATAAATAACAATTATGCCATATTATTGAGAAACATTATATTGTATAGTTATATTATAAATAAATATTATTTTAATTTTTATTTGCGTCGGCCATCTATGGCTTTAATTTTTATAAATATTATTATAGACTAAGCTATTAATGCCATCGTCCAAGTTCATTGTTTAGTTTTTTTAATATTCATACAAAATAGTTTACAATTTCTATAGATTTATCCTCATTTAATCAAGATTTGAGTGTAAATAGTTGATAATTAGATTAATCGGAATGAATCTTACCTTAGAAAAATTATTAAAATTTGAACTTTTAATCAGAATTATAAATTATACAACTTTTAAATGTGTATCTTTTTATTTAATTCACGCTAAATTCGAATTAAAATATGGAAAACCAAAGTCTTCAAAAGCTTATAGTGAGAATCCCAATGAAATATTTCTGCAGCTACCTGCAGCGAATTAAATGTTTCGCTAAATTAGCTTTATTAAATATTTATTAATTTCTGAAAAAATGTAAATATATTTCAGAGATTAACATACAATTAGAATACTACAGTCGAAATCAGGTTAGGTTCTATAGTACGCCAATGCATCTAAGCAACTAAAATATGGACTAATATAACCATAATAATACAACCATAGTGTCCCAGTATATTGACAGACTCGCATAATCAACTGAAGGCATTATCATGGAATCTTAGGTGTGGTGCATTGGATTACTATGGTGCACAACATTATAATTTAGATTTTAAAAATAAAGTATATAAATATATGTATCTGTGTAGTAATATATTTGAATTATTTTATGTAACTTAACAACAAAAAGAACAAGTAAATATATTTATGCGTATAATATAGAATATAATATAATACGGTGGGTGTATACTTACAATTAAATATACAACGTAAACGTTTGTTAGATTATTTTCCATTACAAGTAGATGGCATAGTAATAATAAATCAATCAATTCTTGATGAATACATACTAACGCTTAATAGATAGCTAGAGTGGCACCATTCTTTACATGACATATATTTTTTCTTTTAGTTTCAAGAGAACTAACGGTAGGCCTACGCTTATATGAGTAGTCATGGAGTAATCATGATTACTCAATCGATCTGTTTCATAGTGACAAATAAAAAGCTATTAAAATAATTATACCCGTAAGTATATCTGAAAAATGATCTCCGGATTATAAACCCTTACATCTAATCAAAAAGCAAACAGTGTACAACTTATTTTAACGAATAATAAGGGAGAAACATTAGTATTTTCTTTACATTCTCCGTTTATATATATATATCCTGCCATACTATTGCCATATTTGGTATCTTACATGAGCTTACATGATCTCTTGCATGAGGTATTCCCACCACACCTCACCTCACAATATATACGGTTCTCCGTCCAACAGTAGCGGCCGCTACCTCGTGGTCGACTCCTGCCCCAGAACCGATCTTGACGTCCAGTCGAGTGAGCCCCTCCCGGTCGGCGCTGTTCCTCTGGCCGGCACCACCAACGCCGGAGATGGTCACCATGACGAGGAGACGCCGCCATCCTCTCCCACCGGTGATGCCAACGGCGGGACGAAGCGACCCTACTGTTCCATGTCGCCCCCGCACCGTCCCGGTATAATCCCTCACCACTCCCCCGCTGTGAGCGGTAGTGCTGCCGCTGACAGGAAGTTCCCATTCCGGTTGACATTGAAGAGGGGCAGTCGGGGCGTCGCGATCTATGTGCTTGAGACCAAGTCAATGTGAGTCCAAGGCCCTCTCGCAACTTTTATGGCAATAATAGAGAAAAAAAGTTATTTTGTGATAATCGCTAATTAGATTATTATATACGGAATTGTTTCTGCTTTATGTTAGACATTTATTTATTACTATTGAAAAATGTGTGATTTTTTTCTTCAAATTTTTTTCTTATTGGATTACACGCAAACTTGTATCTGCTTATTATAATTAAACATTAGTGAAATAGTGTTCAGTTGTTTAGCTTAGATAATCAGTTTTATGCTAAACTACGGTATTTACCGGAGAAATTAGAAACATTATAATCCACAATTCTATCTAAAGCTATGTTTTTTATGAGTTATTGGCTATAATATTTGTTTCAGTACATTTTACAGCGGGTACAGTTTCTGACCATCCCGTTTGCACTCCGTTGACTGTCTTTTATCACTCTATAAGATATATATATCTATGTTACAATATATAATTATTATAATCCTTCTCTGTAGCCGTCTCCTTTTATCACACGGAGTAAAGCGGATTTTTTTATATTGAGTTGTTTTTGAGGACATCTTTTTTTAAATATTTTTGGAATTTTATCTAACTTCAATGCATTGACTTCACTACTTTATTAATGCACCTTGTAGATATGAACGAGAACGGTGGATGGATGCGCTTGTGCCCAACGTACGATGCGGCGATAAGAGAAACTATGAGCAATACGGTGCGGTGAATTTATAGCTTTCGACTTCAAATTGTTATATTATTGTTCATGTTACTTCCTAGTAGTAAGAATATTATTTCGCTATATTTATAAAATATTTTATAGTGGTTTACTCTATTCTATCGTTTCTGGCCAAAGGCTTAATTTTTTACAACCACAAAGTTTATTAAGACTACTTTTTGTTCTACTTGACTAATTACATCAATTTTACTGAAATTGTACGGTTTTCTTTCAAAAATTATATTCCAAAACAATTATTAAAACTATTTCTTACATGTTTAGTATATTTGTTGTATGCTTTTGTTTCCCCTTATAGACTGGCTTCAAGTAGTCGTGAATAAGCCCTATACATCCTATGAAGCTGATGAACTTGATCTTAAGGAAGGAGACATGCTCAATGTTCTCATCCGTCTCAGTGATGGTGAGCACCGATTCCTCTCTTCTGTGCATCATTAGATTATATATTACACCGGCAATTCTTGCGTTTTATTTATTTTTTATCAACAGAAAATCACGGTACAATTAATGCATTTTAAAAATGAAACCAATGTGTTTTAAAAGAAATTGTTCCGAATTATAATTATAGTTTTTGAAACCACTTCAAGTTTTCAATATTTAAATATCAATTTTTATCGTATATAGGTAATTAATTAAAATAAACATAATATAATAAACACAGTTTTTAATTATATATGCTGCTAATTATAATACATTATATTATTACTGTTACGTACTTTTGAAAGAAATTTCGTTTTATTCTTTTTTGACTATACAGTCTCCTTGTAAGAAACGATTATCTTTCATTTATAATACCGATTATAATTAAAAATGTGAATAATTAAATGATTTTCAAATTATATATTTTATTTAGAAAATCATTATCTACACATTTTATAATATGCTGTAGTATACCTACTTCCTTCAAATTCAATCATCTAAAACGAAAAACCAAACAAAAAAGTTACATTAATATATTAAATATAAGTTATTAGTAGCAAACACGATAACCAACATCCCTGCATAGGTAGCACACCAAAACATATGTTTGGAACATTCTAGGAGTATGTAGAATTATAGATGAAGGTCAAAATGTTATTTCAGCAAATTTATTGCCCATCATTTCGTATGTAGTAAGTTTATAGATGGGGCCTACAAACTGGTTGAACGAGGGCAACTTTCATATATTTGTTAGTTGGGTTAAGATTATAACATGATTAATGAACTGTGTAAATATTAGTCTTAACATACCTGATTAATTAATTATTACCGAAACATTGCTGCACGCTAATATCATTTCAAATTGACAGTCGTGAACCCTGTAATTGTGTTCAATATTAATTAACGATTGCAATAGAAATTAGTTATACATTTTGGATTTTTGTAGATCCCTTACTATACATTATGTGAGTATATTTCCAACGGTATAATCCATGTGATAGTTTTTTTAAATTATGAAGCATTAAGGCTTTCCAGAATCTTAATTTATTTTATCAACTACTTGATATGCTTTCGAAGAATATATTGTTTATATAAACCAAAACCACAAAACAAAAACAAAACTTTAACATAAATATATAATGGTTATATAATTACAAATATAGTAACAAAATGTTGTGAATGTGTGATGTACATGTGACTATCATCGTTAACATACATTACCTTGGCACGGGAAAAAAAATAAAAATCAATAATTGAATGGATGTTATAATAAACCAAACCAAACAATGGGATCAATTTTATTATAGCACCTCTGTCAATTTACTATTAAGCTAGTAGTAAGGTACTATCCCTTCATTCTGATTGGAATCAGATATGTTAACCACTTGGCCACCACTCTCCTTTGGACAACATTTACTATAGTATAATATCAATTTTAAATGATTCAAAGGAAAAACCAACAACAATCCCGACGGATCTCCAGACTGGTCAAACAAAAAGAACGTGCTACCATTATATGACTAATGTAAATTTAAAATGTGTTTAACATATTTTTTTTAAAGTGTGTACTCTACAAGGCAGGCCTGCAGTGATAATATAACTGTGGATCAAAATCTGTGGATTAAAAAACAGCCTAAAAATTTCATTAGGCAAAAACATAACCAGGAACAGACCAGATAATAATTATAACAACGTATAATAATTGAGATATATTAGGTGAACTATTAGGAAGGGATGACTAAACAATTGTGGGGTACTTTGGACCTTCATCTGGTGTTTACCGGTTTTTGCGCGCACACCATCACTATTTCCGTAATTAATACTTTTTATAATTTTTTTCAAAATGTTTGGTATTAATCAGTTAACCTAAATGTCTAAAATACATATATTAAATAATAGATAACTTTGATAATAGTCGGAGATAGTGTATGCTTTGGTGATAATATACGATCAATGCGTTTTTTGATAAACAAATGTTGGAAAAGAAAAGGTCACAGCAAATGAAACCTTTCAAATATACTGCTGAAGCATATTCATCGGCAGGGAGATCTGGATAGCGCTATTCCGTCCATCCATATTAGGACTGATCAGCAAACCACACCCTACACCAAATAAATATTACTGAATTCAGTAGTAATTTACAAGGACCGCTAGGTACTCCATATCAGAGCCGATTTGTATAAAAATAATTAAAATCAAAATCCATTGATACAAAATAACCAGTTAGGAAAAAAGAGCGGTTTAATTCAAACCTGACTGAGATAATAATAAGAAAAAATTACAAAATCGTACTTAGAAATTTAGAAAATAAAAAGTCACTATAAAATTTTAAAATATTCTAATTACGGTTTTGTACGTTTTTATTCTAATATGTGTTTAACTTGTGGTAGGTGATAACTATACGTGTGTCTGTACGTTTACGATATACTAAATGCAGCTGTCTATCACCAAAAACACATATGCTTATATACGTACTTACACATACATACACATACGCTTATATCACTAAAAACACATTTCTTAGGTATAAAACGCATTGTGTTGAATAAAAAAACCTTCTCATGCTGTCTGTCCAGTATTCCTATAAATCCATTCCCCTAAACGCCCTGTACAAACGTTAAGCAATTAATAAAGTGTATTTCAAACCTATATCAATATCTAATTGCATTTTCTGAATTGTAATACAAACTGTCAGGCGTTCTCAATAAATACAATAAGAATATGTCATTGTTCCACTAGGATAAATTCGTCGATACTTATTACGATAGCACTATATACTGTTGACGTATTCGGCGGCTAATATTAATTAATTATTAGTATTAAATTATTCAGCTTCAGTTGAGCACTTTTATTTATCTAGTTATCTATCTCCTAACAGCTGCCCCTCCTCAAATTTACAATAAATTTGCACAATTTTGGTTTTTTGTAGGTTGGTACAAGGGCATCCTTCCGGACGGTAACACGGGATGGTTCCCCTCCAAGAACACTGTAGAGGTCACCAGTGTAGAAGTTCGCCGTGAAAATATGGAGAAATTCCTGCTGAGTGAAAAGGCCACGAAAGCCTACAATGAATACAAAGCTCTGCAACATCAGTGTCACTGATCAACCTTCACTGGTTTCTTTTTATGAAGAATTTGCCAGTTACAATAAAATCGATTGTGTATATTATATATAAATCGTTAATTTACAAAAGATATAATATTGAGTGAGATTATTATTATTATTATTAAAATCGCCGTGCTATACATTAACAGCAATATTGTTATATTTTGTTCTATTTTAAATTCAACAGACATTCTGACTAGCTAATTCTACGTCAACATTTTTTTTGTTCCTTACGATTGACAACTTTAGTATTTATATATGCATTGGTCTATATTATCTGAGAAATTAAATTTTTATAAAATGTTAAATCCCAATTGTGCAGGCATAATGCAAAAAAATAGGTTATCCTAATCTGCTGTAATACCTATATTATTCACTCTTAATATGTATCGATATATCTATATATATATATATATATGACTGTAAAAACCAATCAAAAACCTCTCACAAGAACTCTCTGTCACTATGAATTAATTATAGATAACGATACTTTATATAGTAAAGATACAGTCAACTGTCCCACAAGTTTGGAACTACAGAAAAAAGTGATGAAAATAATGAATAATGAAAATCACTTCTTATTTTTTACTCCTATAGATTTCAAAACCATGTTGGGAAATCCCCAACTGTGCCACACGACACCATTACATATAAGTGATACGTATACTATCTTTGAATTAGTATAGTTTTGACTTGCAACTAATATTAGATTATTATTTGCATTAATATAATCATGAAAACCTCATGACTTTTATTTTACATTGTTGTTCCAGATTGGGGGACTCCCTGTATGTGTGTGTATATATATACATATTATATATATGGGCCTATTACTTTTTATCGATTTATTTTTAAACGTGCTGCTAACCGAGTGAGAACTTTCCTTTTGCTCCTCTTCCCTCTGTAGCCTGCAAACTACTCCGATTTGTAAACGAGATTTCCAAAAAACTAAATTTATAGATTTTATTATTGACTTATAATTTGTGAGCCAGAGTATATAACGTCTTATATTTCAGCAATTCGAGTTTACAAATGTACTAAACTCACGAATCTTTTTATTAAACTGAACGTATATCGTATACATAGTGATATATATAAATATATATATATTATTCATTCCTATACTCTTACTTTATTTTCCGCGCTCAACACCTGTTTAGATATAACTCCAAGCATTTGTCATATTTCAAATGAACAATTATTTCGATTGCGATGTTATGACACTCCAATCATCGTTTGCATCATTATTGACAAAACATGTATCCAGCAGCATCAAACACACCCCAATATCTGCCACCAGCTTATAGTGTCAAGCTAACTATTATTCAGTATAAACAAACCATTTGAATTCAGATTTCTTTAAATTCATGAATTTTCTTGATGTTATTTCTATACTTATGATTTAGTTTATTACAATGACTTAAGCTTTTTGATTATTACGCAATAACAGCTTAAATACGCACTCACACCAAATGCGAAGGGTAATTATTTTTCTTTTACACATCGCCCGTGGTGTGTATTGTTAAACTATAATTAAACATTTTCAACTTTTTTTATCGTGTTTTTGGTGTGTGGGCTTTCAAAGTTGTAGTATTCTCATAGCGTTTAAATTGTCAATATTATATACTATATTTTAAAAATTGAGTTTTAAAGTATTTACGGCACTAATTAAAAATATCAATGCAATTTTATGTTTAGTTTTTACAGCGTTTTAGAATTCATAATACACCGACCTATTATAGCAGTACGTTTTTCATAATATTTTATATTAATAGATTGGTTTTTTTATTGCAGCATGTAGCACCGATGTTCATTCTTGTCGTCAAATCTTTCCAATAATTGATAGATGTGTCGGCTTGTTATTATCTAATGCTAAAGTGCTCAAACATTGATCCTAAATTCCTTCAATTGTTTTATATAATTGTATAGTCTTCATTTAACTGTACCAAACTCTCGATTCTCTATTGTTGATTTTATTATTTTACAATATATTATATCATACACACTTTGTTTGTGATATCAAAAGCCTTTCTAGCTGTCAGTTTCTTTGCTACATACTCTGTACTGTATTTCAGCCTTATATTATTATACTCTTGTTATTATCATTTTATCAATCGCATTATTTATTTGTTCTACAGATATTTTATATTCCATGTAAATATAATATATACATTTGTTTTTACTAACTATATACTGTATATATGTTTTATTATAGTAGTATTATATACGATATACCGTGCTTTTGTACATCGAGAATTATGATTATACTTCCTCTTTCTTTTTAAACCTCAGTTTGCCGATAATTTATACCAATTGTACTCTCCTATGTTCATTATGCTACTGCATAATTCCAGTATTACACATTATCTATTTATCTATTTTATTTCGTTTTCTTACTTTTCTCTTTACTAAGGATATGGGATAACAGTCTGACATAATATTGGCATTCCCATTTGTTATATATTTTTTCATGTTATTAAAATGTTCAAAGAATTAGTATCAACAACTCAACCTATTTAAATTAATTGTGATCTAACTGGATATTATTGACTACAAAGGGATATTTTGCCTAATTATTTTAACCACTTTATTAGTCGACGTTTAATTAACTATATATATATATATCTTTTTTAACAGTAAAATTTACAAAAAATATATATATGTATGTATAATACTTCCAGTATATATATTATTAAATTTATTTAAATTCATAAATTTTATTTCCTGTAATAAACTCGACATTTCAAGTTTTTGTATGTCGTACAAACTGTAAAATAGGTATACAATGCAATTAAATATACAAAAATATAAAGCAGCAGTCTGAAGAAAATACCCTAAGTCGTTAACATATAGTGCTAAACACAGAACTTTTACTCTCACAATATGCTGACTTCTATTTTAGACACTATATTCGGAACGGAGGATAACACTCAATTTCGTAATTTTTTTAAAATTCAAGACTAATCAAAAAGAGAAGAGAATATCCTTTTTGCCAAAAAAACTATTACTATTTGTAGTGGCGACGTAGCAAGACTAGATTTTGCTTGGCGAACTCGTATCTCTTCTTTTCGTCGTCGAGATCCTTCAGAGCGTTGATGTTGTACTCAACCGCGGCCCAGATGTCCGGGTCGACACTGAGTTTGTCGGGAATGGACGTGGTGCGGTAGAGGCGGGGTATCAGGCCGGTTTGCTCGATGTCAGGCAACACGCCTACTGGGATCAGGATGTCTCGGAAACTGTGCGTGCGCCTCGGGAAATCCGCGTAGCCCACGAATGTGACGTCGGTGTCGTCCGAGAAGGCCACACTGTCCGTCTCGAGTTTGGAGAGGTTGAGGCAGGGGCGTCGGCGTATCATGCAGGAGTAGGGCAGCTCGGCCGGAGGTCGTCCTGAGTTTTTATGAAATTAAGAAAATGTTTTTCGGGTTTTTTGAAAAATATTTGTCGGTAAATTTTAAATTAAAGTGGGGTCATTATTATCGATACGGTTATAAATTCATTTTTATATGATTATTTTAAAACACGTATACAACCTTTTCCACAGATTCAACAGAAGAACTAAAGCTACTGTAGTGTCCCAAATAACCGATCATGATCGCTTATTAAATTTGCCCTTAAAATTCCGCCCTGATCGGCATTATTAGGGTCTGATTGCTTATTAATTTTAGCCTAAATATCCACCCTGCTCGCTTATTTTTTTAGGCCTGATCAGTTATTAAATTTGCCCTTAAAATTCCGCCCTGATCGGCATTATTAGGGTCTGATCGCTTATTCATTTGGTTACCATTGTTGAATAATTTATGATTTGCTTTCTGTCTGGATAGTTCACAAACCATCAATTTTTTCATTCAGATGGTTTGAGAACCATCCAATTTAAATTTCCATCACTATAAACAAAAACAGTTTAATAATGTACAGGGTTTGTACACTCTGACTTCACCAAAATTCTAGGGGTCTTACCATTTTTCAAGGGGTATTATTATTATTCAAAATTTATATATCAAGTAACAAAAGTAGTTTTTACATTGTAAATATAGACAAATTGCAGGAGTAAAGTTACCTTTAACTGTCCTAAGCTTTGTTTGATAGAAAAATTATGATAATATAATAATAGTAAAGTGAGAATTGTGTTACAGCTATAAGATATTATATATATATATATATATTATGTACATATATAGCAGGGGTGTATTTAATTTTATTTTTCTGGTATCCTGCCTGGGATACCAATTAAAATAACTGGTATCCAGGAAAATAATCTGGTATCCCAGGAAATAATCGGATATCCTAAGGTTTTATAATTAAATGTAAAAAAACCTCAAAATAATCTAAAGAAAGTATATATTATGTAGTACAAGATTCAGTATATATTATAGTATGTATACATGCAAGCAGTAGAATATTTATTAATGTGTCATCCAACTCTCTCGCTCTTTGTCAGAATATTTTTTTCTATCTGATAGACATACTATACTATCAAAATTGTGACTGACTACACAATTTATACATTAGTTTCACCTATCTGAGAAATGGTATCCTGCCGAGGATACCAATAAAAATAACTGGTATCCTGGGAAATAATTTCGTATCGAGCAGGATACCGGGATACTGATAAACACAGCACTGTATAGATATAACATATTGTTATATTTCTAAGAAAATCTAATTATCAAAATAGGTATTAATTATTTTAATTATTTAATTGTATTATTAAGTTCTTTGAACAACAGAATAATTGCACATTTCTTTTCTTTTGATGCATGTCCCAATCAGCCTCCTCAGCATATTTGTCTGCATCATACATGAGATTTGCTTTCTCCTCTTCTATTTGTTATATTTTCTTTTTCAGTTGTTAGACTTCCTCTATACCTTCAGCCTTATGTTTTTTAATTTCATTCTCAGCATTTGACTTCTTTTGAT
Source organism: Coelogynopora nodosa (assembly GCA_034780555.1). Taxonomy (NCBI): domain Eukaryota; kingdom Metazoa; phylum Platyhelminthes; order Proseriata; family Coelogynoporidae; genus Coelogynopora; species Coelogynopora nodosa. The sequence goes on along the minus strand of JAUZND010018229.1, from coordinate 2,684 downwards.
AATCTAAATATGAATAATACATAGATCTTGCTGCACTTGCACTGGCCATTAGGACAACAACAACAATATTATTATTATACAATGTAATGAAATTTAAGGGTTTTCAAGGGGTTTTGGACAAATTCAATGAGTTTCAAGGGTTTTCAAGGAGTAGCCCGGTAGGATCAAATTCAAGGCCAAGGGTTCTCAAGGGCATACAAACCCTGAATGTAACAAATTAGCTTGCAATATAGAAAACAATTAGGTAAAGTAGAGCAAATGTGTCTTTGTTTGACAACCTTTATTTCTGCTATTTCTATTAATTACTATACTCCAGGACCACAGTTAATTCTATTTTATAATAATATAATATATAGTTCATGCATGTACATAATTATACAATACATGGATATAATTACACTTATAATATACAGAATTGGGGTTAATTTAGACTTTATATAGTGTATTTGGAGATAGTTAGAGGAATCAGAGTTAGTTAAAACTTAAATATACTGATTATATATAATATAATAATAAGAATTAGATATAATAATAAGAATTAGAATATAATATTAATGGAATTGGAGTTAATTAGAATTAAATAGAGTCAAATTGGGATTACACATCAAAATGTCACCATGATAAAACGTTACCAAATTCATAACTAAAAAAATTAATTTTAATATAAACATTTGTTTATTTGTATCAATAATTATAAAATAGACAAATAAATAGTCCCTCTAGTCTAAGTCTAGACAGACAGATATCACAATCATTTTTATTTATTATTATCTTTTTTATATTGGTGACGTTATGCCGTAGACTTTTTGTCGTCACACCGACATTGGAGTTTGTTAGATAATTTTTTATTTGTTAATTTGATAATTATTATTTTCTAATACGATTATCAATTTATTTTTTAAGTTTGACACAAATATCCTTTTTTTTTAATTGATATTACTTAAGAGACGTTACATATAATGGTTTTAAGTTAGTTTATTTAGGTTTAATGTTAGTTTTAGTTAGAAAGAGACACCGAAAAGACGGTCGAAAAGTAATATCTTCCGAAAACCGAAACTACATGTTCAATAAGTGCGCAAAAAATTATAATAAAGTTTCACTTGCAATAAACAAATACAGTTTTTCGTTGACAAAATGCATGAAAAGTGGAGATAAAACCAATTGATTAGCGCGTGTATCATAATAAGCTAGTTCCAGTTTTCAAATAGGTCGGTGTTTTTAAGATATTAAATTTAGTGAATGAGAATTAAAATACACATTTTAAAGAAGAATTAAAATACATTCAACTATTTCCATACAGAAATAAAAGCACCAATTATGATGTTGAATTATGTTTAAATCGTTTTGGCTATGGATAAAAACTGATGCCAATTCTACAAAAAACCGATGCCTGTATCAAATACTTCAGAAAAACCATATTCCGAATAATCCGATGCCAATTCTAAAAATCCGATAACTTCTAATTTATATTTCTAACTTATATACTAAAATGTTAACTTATAACAAGTACCATGGAGATAAAACTTGATGTCAATTCCGATGCCAGTAAATATCTATTTTTAATTAATTTTACATAATAAAATGAAATTAAACATTATTCGGACAAAAACAACAATAATGTTTAAAACCATGCACCGTCTTTCGACTTAGGGTTAACAAACTGTCTTATACTACTAACTGAATTATATTCTTTTTGGGAGCCTAGTACAGCTGTTTCGAACTTATTTATTCTCATCAGCTAGGCACACCCAAATTAAACACAATAAAGTTAGCAGTTTGCAGTAGGCCGATGGCATATGAATACCAGAGGAAATTTGCATATGTATAAGATGGACTACATCTTAAAATAAAAAATATAAAGAGAGCAGAGTGATTCACTTGTCCGGACTATCGTAATGAAACGAAATTAAATATTCTTTGGACAAAAACAAGAATAATGTTTAAAACCACCGGCTTTCGACTTAAGGTTACCAAACTGCATTATACAACTGACTAAATTATATTCTTTTTGGGAGCTTAGTAGAGCTGTTTCGAACTTATTAGTTCTCATCAGCTAGGCAGACCCAAATTAAACACAACGTTATTCTTGCTTTTGTCCTAATTCCTAGTTCGCGGACGATAATGAAGCCTCCACCGAGTCAAGGTTGCCGCTACTGGGGCTGTCCAGAAGGGCATAGTTGCGGTCCACAGATGGAGCCAGGCCAAGAAGCTAACACTCAACCCGCGCAAGTGTGAGTCCAGCTTCTTCTCCACGGACACCCACGAAGCCGTCTGGAGACCCACTATCACACTGGATAAAGCCACGTTGGCGTTCAACCCTACCCCACTTTCCTTGGGGTCAATCCAGTTCCTCTCGTGCATGGGGGGAGATCCGCTCTCTGAGTGGAAAGGGCTCTTCGCTCAAGGAGAGGAACATATGGGGACGTGAGTTCTCCTCTGACCAGAGGAAAGCTAATCGCTTCGTACAAGTACGTGTATGCGGAGGATAGCCGTCACCGATTCTCTAGAGAGGAAAAAAAGAAGAACTGTGAAGTGAAGAAAATCCTGAATAGGGAGGCTCTTCTTCATGGGCCTGAAGGGGAAGAGTGTAGTCCATACTCTTTAGCGGAGTTGAGCTGTGCACTGGACCAATCAAAGGCAAAGGCGGCTGAGGGGCCGGATGGGATCGCTTCCCGCTTTCTCAA
>JAUZND010018218.1:0-26504 GCA_034780555.1 Coelogynopora nodosa | reverse complement strand
GAGAACATTTCGCTTCCTTATTATTATCCGGAACAGCTTGAAGCCAATTAGAAAACCTTGTGTCACGCAGCCATGATGTATTAAAATAAGTAGTACTATTTACCATCTGATTTTTATATCTATAATCAGGACTCGAAATTATCATGAAATAGTTTAACGGAAACTCAGGAGTTATGCCTTATGAAGGTCTGGGGTCGGTGGCCCTACCAAAAATCATCCAATTTAACGGAATTCCGTTTTTAAAGGAAAATTTCGAGCCCTGTATAATCCAAAAAATACAACAATGTAGTTAACAATATAATAGTTAACATACAATATAATATAACATACAAGACTAACAATAGTTAGTTATGATCGTGAATATTACATAAGGTCAAAATAACAAACGGTAAATAAATTAATCAAAAGATATAATGTACAAGTTTGTAAGCAAATAAGTACTACCTAATGACTGCTCAGCATGCCAGGGGCACCTAATTCCCTGCAATTATAGTGGTTGTGCTTAGCACCTACTTAATCACATGACGTAGCCTATAAACCGGCGCGAAATTTGTATAAAATTAAGGCCAAGAATGCAGCTATTAGAAATATAATTTTTGTGACTTTTCCGTGATTTTTCAAGAACTGGACACCCTAAATATGTACCTATACACCCTAGGTATCACACACAATACCAGACAATTGATTATATAAACCACTATACATATATAAATATACACTAGTTCATTGTAATGTACAGTACATATAGTACCTGAACTTTTAGGCAAGGAACACGTATTTAAGAATGACCTGTCTAAAGAAGCATATTTCAATGTTAAACGAACCTAATTTGATTACAACTGAATTTCCCGCAGTTACAAACATCGATATAACATGTTGATACTTGTTCATCGATAATTTTATCGATAAAATTGAAATAAATTTTATTCAGAGAAAAATTAGAAGACTTATTTTAACTACCAAATTAACGGCGAATATTTACTTAAAAGGTTAAAAGGATAGATAGTCGCTCCCATTTAATAAATGTAATTAGTGCTCGAAATAGTACTAGTCCAATTGCCCGAGGATAACTCTTCAACTAAATCATTGCCCGACAAGCCTACAAACAAATTATAGTATAAGATTTCCGCGTCATCGCAAGTGTTGTAGCAATCAATCGTAGATATTTTACAAAATATATTAATTTACTTTATAAGCTACTGCAAAAATAAAAACTTTCATGAAAGAAACATCATGTATCCTGTATTGAAATTTCCTACGGTTAACAATACTTGATAATATCATAAATACCTGCATTCCATTTTTGATCTTGGCAATCTGTTTTCTCAGTTCTTCTTCATCGATATCATCCTCATCATCATCCTCAAAAGACTCGTTATCCTATATAATAAGATAAACTGGATAATATTCAAAAATAAAGTATAATATTTCTCGAAACTTACGGACTCTTCTTCCTTTTGCTTCTTCTTGGTCATATCGGCTTTCTTCTTTTGATTAGAAAAGGTTTTACCGGTAGGTGTTTGACCCTTGTTCGGTCCAGGCGATTTCTTTTGAAACTCACCACCGGGAGAATTTTTTTGAAATTTACCCCCTCCTGGTGATTTTTTTTGAAATTGGCCGCCACCAGCAGGTGATTTCTTTTGGAGTTGACCAGCCCCAGGTGACTACATAGAAATAAATATATATTTAAGAAATATATAATTGCTAAGTTTTATAATTAATACGAATTCGAAAAAATATTATATATTATATGCGTTAAATATTACATAGTAGTATATAGGCCTACAATTGACCTCTCAATTTATTATAGCTATTTCACATAAAAAAATGATAAGCGGGATAACAATATACTTACAATACATAACACAACACAAAATTTGGTTATTTCATGCACAATATATTGTTTTCGGAAGTATAACACTGTTTGCACAATAAACGCTTGAGATAATGGTCTTTATATGGAGTTGCGGAACATGTTATTCGACTTTGTTTCTTAATTGTATAGCATGTGTTTTGTTTGTTTTATTTTTGAACGAAACTATACATTTGGGATATTTGTATGCTTCCACTATTCGAAAAAATTGCAACCTTCACTGTTGAACTTTAATTATTGCTGACTGTGACAAAGAACATCGGATATCTATCATAAGATGTATATGTTGGCTAAACCCTTTATCAGAATCCGCATTGCCATGTGACAACACTTAACAGGAATGCAAAATTTTCTTAGAGGTGAACAATGGACATCAAGGGCTAGTTTCTCGAAGCTGTCAGACTCAATATAAACATAAAGTGATAAAATAGATGGTGCCACAAGTAGTTTGTTTAGATTGGTAAATCGATATTGCAGCGGTTGAAGCAAAGAGAGTGGTTGTTTTTCTACACTATCGTAAGTACAGAAATTTAAATAGGTAGAAGTGGCATGCATGCAGTTGATATAACTATTTTTACTACTCTTACAAATTAACATGAAATTATAATATGCCCACATCAATTAAATTTACACGTGCTTATAAATTGATATGTTATACAATAAACGCATGGTTTTCTAATAACGATGATTTTAAATAAAGACAATTTTCATTTAACGTGTTAGGTACATAAATAAACCAATGAAATGTTTAATTTAATTCATAAATACTATGTTCATATTAATTAGCGAAACATATTTGATATACAACTATATGATCAATTTAATTTGAAGTGTGACTTTACCTCGATTAATGTACCAAATAAACACTAATAAGAAAATATTTAATTATAGTATGAATTATTAAATACATAAACCCCACCCCCGTAATTGTTATGCATTAATCTGTGCTGGCTTCCTCCAATACTATTTTTTAAAGAAAAATAATACTCAATAGGTTGCGTTGCTCACCCCAAACCTTTTCTTGAAATTAGTGGTGGTATCGAACCCTTCACCCAAATATAAACTTAGTACTCAATCAGTTCCATTTTCATACCATGTTTTTTTTCACAAACGTAGATTTTAATACTTATTATCCAGAAGAAAGAAACACACTAAAATAACAAAAAATCACACCTACACATGATACACTGAACAGGCATGTGATTGTCGAAAAAAAAAGAAGAGCGTTACCAAAGGGGAAGATTATGTATTTTTGTGCTGTGTGAAAAATATTCAGCTACATAACATTAAAACAACCTTTGGAGAACCAATAGCTAGGTATTTGACCAGGCAGGGTTCAACCACATTAGCAACTGAAATGAAGATTTCCACCATAGGAACAATTATTTCAGACTTCTCTATCTCATCATTGCTAGTCTTTACTGATTTCAGCTTCACAGCTGAGCTTTTTGGATTTGCCTTTCTGAACTCCTGAAGATAATTCCTTATAGTTGGCCAAACAACCAGAACCCACTTTGCAACTTTACAAATTATTATTAACGACAATTCCAAATATTGCCAGCTACAGTTTGTTTCACCACAAGCCGATGTTGCTGTGTGGAAACATAATTCGGAAGATCAGAAAAGCGTTCTTGTGAAACATTAATTAAATTGTTATCATATTATAATTGGATATTAACTGATAATATGAACACATTAATAAACAAATTATTGCAGCTTGTTTATGTCATCTCCTCCACTATGCAGCAAAAAATAAGGAGCTCTGCTGTTCCATTTATTAGTGATGATGTATTAGTTTACATATATCATTTGGAAAAATCTAGTAAAAGCCAAGCATATTTGGAAGATTTTCCGTTTCTGTATGATGGGGAGTTGCTGATATGGATGACCACATGGAGCTCAGTCACGTATTTCTTGGAATGGTCCTGCAGTTTACACAGAGGTCAGTTATAAAAAAATAGATTTTATAGACATGTTAGTTTCAGGTGTTTCTTTCTTTTCTTTTAGATCACCAAGTTGCTATTTCCATAATAAATTTCCAAAAACCTTTCCATTTATAAATAATCCAACTTAATAGTATCGTGTTCTCTTAGCATACAATATATTTTTGGTTATTATTGGTTATATTTAGGTTATGCCTGCAATACTCAGGATCCGATTCCCAATTGCAATACTGCATGCGAGTGGATATTCTCTCAGGTCAGGAATGGATGTGTAACAGGTGTGGAGGGTCCATTTGTCGAATGGATGTGCAACAGGTGATATGTTAAACTTTTAAATTAAGATAATACACAATGTTAATATACAAGTACATATAAAAGCCATTATTTTTTTTTGAATTTCGAAGTTTGTACAATTTATGTTTGCCTACAGACGCTCAAGGTCATAGTGGATAATAAGTAATAATAGTTGATAATGTGAGTAAAGTCTATATGTCAAGCTATTGTATATACATAACATGGAAAAACTACCTTCTGTCCAAAACCACCTTTCTGTGCAGTTTGTTTAATATCCTTAGTAACTGGAGCAGAGAAGTACCGTCCCTTCTAAAAATGCATATGTAATTAGAAAATAAAAAATATAACGAAAAAAAGTTGTTAAATTAATAGACTTACTGGACCCTTTGATATTGCATCAGCCCCCTTTTTCTGAACACCCCTAAAAGGACCTTTTTGGTTCTGTTTACCCTGCCAAAAAATTATAAAAAATACTATTACAGAACAGCAATGTTGACTACACATAAAAACATATTTAGACATAAGTGAAATTAATTACCAAAAAAGGTAAATGACAATAGTTCTAAAGTGTATAACCATCCAAAAATGTAATTTGTAAATATATTCTGTTGCAAATTGTCTAAGGCAGACATGACAACTGTTCCTACTTTTGCAAGGACATATCATAATCGACATTGTATTCATATAGTAATCTAAATTTTCAATTTTTAAACAATTTTACCATGTGATTTCCTATGAATATGCCTAAAATGATGATTATTGCTAGATTAACATTTTAACAGTATCACCACAACTTAATACAAAAACCCATGTTATGCAGCTAATGGAGCTACTTAATGGAAAGATAAAAAGCTACAACGTCACTACAGAGCTTTTTTTTTACAAATAAAGACCTCAGCAAATAGACATCATTAGAACTATTCATGCAAATCATCAAGAACTACCTCCAACAACTCATCTTCCTCTTCACACTTCCAAGTTCTTTCAATTTGATCAACTCAATCTTGTCAGATACCAAGCAAAGCTGAGGAAGACTGTCTGCATTTTTTATCTTCACAACACAAAGGCAAGAGATCCTACAACAAATATGGTGTTGACTTACTGGGCAGTATGTGCCATAAAATGTTAATGAAGGCTGGTTGTAGCAGATGGTCTCTGGCAGTCTTCTAAAATATTCTTGATTTTTATGCAGTCAAAGCACAAATTAACTTTTTCAAAAAATCCACTAATCACAAACTTCATGCAGCTCATCTAGTTCACTCAGTTTATCAAGCAAGGACAATTACCCATCCAGATGCCCTAAAGCCAGCTCCTTTGATGAGATGTGCATGAATGATATGATAATGAATAGTTAAATAAATAAAAAAGTAAATGAAGATGGGTTCAAAATATGTTTATAAAAATATAATCATTAATGTTTGAAAAAGATTTTACATAATTTGACATTTTTGACTTGACGAACTGTCTGAATAGTGCGAAGACTGAAAACATTCAAACAGCTGGCCTGGGGTCCACAAAAACTTGTAAGCAATGCCAAAGCAGCTTTACGTAACATAGGATATTTATTGTTCATTGAACTGCTCCACCATTCACCAATACGCTGAATTTTATGTAGATGCACACATTGCTGTGAAACATTCAAATGAAAATTTGCTACCTCCATTTCAAACATATCTCGATTTGTATCAGAAATAACAGTAGGGATAATTGATGAAATTCACAGCATCAATGACATTGAAGTGGTGTGACCATGTGCAGCAGGATTCAGAAAAGACAGAATTTGCAAGGTATCATTATTGACAGGCATCTTTTTTGTAGGCAAATACAGCATTCTTTGAAGGCATGAGAAGCAACATTGGTCATGAAGGCAGTTTTTGATGTGATATTAAGTTGATCTAATATTTGGCGAGTCTTGTTTCCAATGAACCAAAGATGCTGACTGAGTAAAGTGGAATCTTCTAAAAGCACAACAAGATATTTGTTGTTTTTGGAATTAACTCTTTCACAAAACACACCATAAATTGGATCCAATGTTTGAAACATGACATATTGTTCAAGAAGTGATAAGATAGCCTTGAATAGAAGTGCAAAACCAACAAGGAACGTATTTGATGATTGAAAAGGTACTCCTTTAGGTTTGACTTTCTTGCAGCTCCTTTGTCTGTTATAGACTTTGCATGTAGAAGAGGCCAACTTTTCCAAATTTGTGCTTTAGACTCAGTACCACAATTTCGTCTCTGCATGATTTCCACAACTCATGATAAGTACAGGATGTATGCATCTAATAACCACTGTGTATCAATTGAAATTTTATAGATTGATAACTATCAATAAGGAAATGAGTAGGTACTGTAATTTCTATGTAATGAATAAAATCTAAATACAATATGTAATATGATAAAAAGGAAATAAATATTTAAAATACTTTAGAGGGCTGGGAGGCAACAATTATAGATAACCCTCACCCCCTTGCTATTGAATTTGCAGTTTTTAACCATTCTGAAAAAGATCGATTTGAAATTAAAAAATACTGAACATGAAAAAAAATCATGCCCGAACAATAAATATATGCTACTAATTAGTATTATAATTTTAATAAATCAAAATTCTCAAAAAATTCATTTTGATATAATTATAATGCATTAGATATGTTGCGTAAATAAGTAAAAATAATGATAATTTTGAGGTTTTTGATGGTTTGTAAATTTTGATGGTTTTTAAATTAGCCCCTATTTAATTTAACCAATTTGTTTTGTATATGATTTTCATAATTGGTCGAAGTACATCATTGAAGTAATATGGGGCACACAAAAGGGGATTAAAAGTATAAATACAGCTTCAAAAAGCAGAAAACTTCCTCCTGTGTAATAGCATTGACTTTGGATACAGTGCTGATGCAACCTATTGGCTCTAAAATAATGCAGATGCTATAAAATAATGCAACAACATTCTAGGTGGGTTTATTGAAAGGCAGTAAGCCAAGCCTCTAATTTGCAAGTAGTGCAAAAAATTAAAGGTTTTAATACATAGAATGTAATATAAATGATATCCTATATTATTTTGTTTGATAAAATCATTTCATAAACTGCATTTTTTTAAATAAAACACAACTTCTGATTTCAATATATGTCAGTCATGCTTTAGTTTGGACATTTTTTAATGATGATCAAATAAAAACACAACCTAGAATAGTAAAAAACACACACACAATAACTCAGTTTTTAACAAAAAAATGCAGCTTGTATCAGCATTGTGGATATGAATTAACAAAGCTATTTTAGATAAGCTAGACTGCTTGCAATGTAGAAGGCATTACAGAATTAAGAACAATGTGCATTACCCCTAACATTGGGCAATGAAAAGATAACTATGGGATTCAAAAGCAAGAGTGGGATGAAAATGATGGCATATATCATTGGCATATATCTTCTATAATGAAAGAGTTTAGCTTTTATTTTTCATTACACCTCAGCTACAATTTTTTTCTAATGACCAATAATTTGTTAAAGACACTGCAATCATCCTGACTGAAAAAGGCCAATATGACTTGCATCAAGGCTACAACTAGAAGACTTGGGCAAGCCAAAATTGGGTTACATATCAAAACAACACCACAAAATAATGTCACCATATATGATATTCATAACTAATGTTTTAAATTTTAATACAACATTTGTTTATTTGTATCAATATAATTATTAAATGAACAAATAATTAGTCCCCCTAGACAGACAAATAGCGGAATAATTTTTATTTGTCATTATCTATTTTAGCATGGATTAGTTATGTCATGGTGTATAGAATATATACAGTATAATTGTAATAAACTTCCAGGGGAAATAATTCAAAATTCCAGGATCCTTTTTTCAAATAGTAGATTGTGCTGGCTATATCATAAAGGTATGATGGTGCATTTAGAAAAAAAATACATTACCTTTAATTTTTAACAAATGTTGACCATTAAAATATCAGGTGGTTATATCAAGAGCTGGTGCGGCTCAATTTAATAAAAAAAAACACAGGTTATTGAAAATAACACTGGGAACAGTTTATTACAAAAAGACTAGATATACTGGTAGAAAATAGCTATATAGCAAATGTGATAATTTATATAGTAAAATGAGTTAGTGGATTGTCTTTCAATAAAAATTGTTTCTTTTTCAGGACTCATTCTTTCACTTCATTTCTGTGGGTTCTTTAGCTGTTTTCATCAGAACACATTCCAAAGCTGAAAATGTAAATTAAATACACAATAATAATATTTCAAGTTTGTGGATATAAAACATTCATGACACAAAAGAAAGTTTTAATTGTAACTACTTTTCTTTTTCCTTTTGGACATCACATCCATCCATGGTTGCCTTATCTTGCAGCTTGTCAGCATCTTGTAAATCTGAGAGAGCTTTTTGAAGGCATCTCTCTGCTTCAAGCTTTTTAGAAGCTGCTTCTTTTTTTCCCCACAGTTGCCTCCTCTCCTCTCAACTTTTGCTATGCCGACTTCCAAACTTCACCATTTCTATGCATCAAGATGATTTCAATATTGAGCTCAAGCAGCAAACCCCAATTTAATCAAGCTGAGAGGCAGGTCAACATTGTATGTGTCAACTTTTTTGAACTCAGGAAACTTTGACAGAGCAATAGTTTTATGCAAGTCATGTCTGTAAAAATAAGAAATACATATATCTGTACCTATGTATATATTGACTATTTTAAAACTTTTTAAATTATTATTTCTAATCAATATAATGGGTTCCATTTATCATCACTGTGAATGTCATCACTCTTTCCTATATGCCAATTTGACAAAGTTATGGATACTTCTCAGTTGTATTCTTCATGTCTTGAATATTAAAGAGATGCACCTCAGTCTTGAGTTTGTGAATCTCTTCAGGACAGATGACATTGGGCAACATAAACAATGTGGTCCTCTTTTGTCAGCTGGGTGATATCAAGGAAGTCAAGACAGTGAAGAATTTTTTTTCTTGAAAGGAAGATTATGTGATAGATAGATTGCAAGTTTTGAGAAGAAGCTACAAAACTGTAATAGTAATAGACAGTAGTAATACTATCTACTAAACTACCCCCCCTAGAATATCTTTGGGATATAAATAAGGGGCAAAATAAGATCTTTTGATTTTTGAAAATCATGAAGGAAGAGTCAGAAACTTGACATTTTGGGATACTTGACCGAAATAAGAAAAATTTGGGGGGGAAATTATATTGGTTATTGAATTTATGGATACTAATGACGTCATCAGTGATGCAGACCTGATTACCTCAAACATTTTAAAAGCATACTATATTGCCAAAAAAAGTGTATTTTAAAGGAAAAACAATTCATATTACATAATATGTCATAATACATATGGTAATAAATTTTAGATTTGGAAAAAGATCAATATACCATAAATATGACAAATTTATACAGCAAAACGATTACTACAAAATGTCAGATAACTAAATAAAACAGTATTTATACCATTACACAATTGTTGCATAAAGATATATTGATTGGTCTGTGCAAGAGATTGATATATATAGTAAAACAATAATAGTTCAAATTACACATAATACTACAATCAGACAAACGAAAAAATATTTTGGCTTTAAAATGAAAAAGAGTATTTATACCCACAAAATGCGTATTGGCATATCACCAAAAATCGTACTAAATACGCAAAAAGCATACTAGTAATCAGGTCTGGTGATGGTATTTTTCAATTAACAAAAAATAGCATAAAGAATTGCCACTACAAAGCTAAAAATTGGCATACAAACTTATACAATACTAAGATACCTATATCTATTAATATATTGATATAATTAATATGATAATATTAATAATATTATTGATAAAGGTCATATTCATCATTTATTATTATTTATGCATTCCTGGAGACAGGGTAAACTGAAGAAGCTACAATTTGATTTAGAATATAATTATAAGAGCATATATATCAAATTTCAGACCAAAACAATATTGTTAAAGGTTATTATCATCATTTTCAATTTTTTTGGGTTACCGATCCAGACCCAAAAATCATGTGATCCAGATTGCTAAAGTATAATATTATACCTAATTTTTTTTAATATAAGTAAAATTGACGAAAAAATAGTATTTTCCATTTTCTGAAAAAATTTTAACAAAAAAATATCACAACTTTTTATCTACAAAAATGATAGCAAATAGTTTTGGCATATACCTGAGGGATGTGCTAATGCCCCTTCTGCATAAATTTAGGTCAATTTGACAGGCTGACATTTTTTAGGACCAAATCACTTTTTATCGATTTCTATTGGCTGTCATGGTTGGTCCAGACCACTAAAAACCATTTTTTAACAAATGTTTTTCAAATATAATTTTGTTTATGCTTCTTTAAAATATTAATGTAAATCTATTACAACAATTATTTAGAAAAATTGGGAATATCGGAAAAATAAAAAATGGTAAATTTTTAAGGCCCGCTGAGGTAACCTTCAAAGTGTCAGATCAAAAAAACTTTTTTTTCTCATAAGAACCACAAGAAAATTTGGTGCAATGGCACTCAATAGTACACTAGGTCTTACCAACCCAGGACCCTGAAAAAGGCATATATTTTTTTGAAAATAAACTACAAAAAAATAATGGTAGGAAGTATGAAAAAATGCATAACATTGGAAAATTTCAAAATTACCCTCAGCATTAAATAACGCAGGCTGCACCAGCACTGATGTGGTTACAAAAAATATTTAACAAGACAGTACTTAATATATGCTGCAGACCAATCTAGAATGCCATCCAATCTTAGATTGGTCCAACCAGTCTGGAATAATTTTAAATCATAGAATCCACTTAATCAGGGGTTGTGCACCAAAATTGTAAAAAAAAGTATGAAAAAATGTTTAAAAAAGTATGATTTTTAAATACTATATTTAAGCTAAAATTACAGAATATAAGTATAAATGTATAGTATCTATGCCTATGGTAGTAGTATGTATGTAGTTATGTTTGTTAAATTTTTTTCACAGCTCTTTTTTTTATTAGAAAGGGAGAAATTAAAAGGGAGAAAATGGCATATTTTAAAAAATATTTTAAGAATTTTTGAAAAATGTATAAAAAGTTTAAAATATTTTATGAAAACATTATTCATTTTTATATATATTTTAAAAAATGAATACCGTTTTATTAAACTTTTATACTTTTTTCAGCATTTTCTTAGATATTTTCAATTTATCATACTTTTTCAGAAAATATATAATATATTTTCTGAAAAAGTATGATAAAAGTATGACAGTATGATATTTTATGAAAAAGTATGAAAGTATGGTGCACACAACCCCTGATAGATGATCATGCACATCATATCTTTAATATTACAGGTGGTTCAGAGTTTATCTTCAATAATAAAAAAGTTTCAGCTAGTTTGGGTTTTCTGGCTAGCTCAGGAAATACAAATTACTGAAACAATACACGATGATCCACAGGAATAATACATTACCCTTCACATCCATGGGACAAGTTTACAGTGGTTTTATATGATTAATAACATTTTCACATTAACAAAATATTTTAATTATATATTTAATATAGTCTAATAGATGTCTAAACATTGGGGTCATGTCAAAGCCAAAGGGTCACCGCATCAAATGGTCTTCAAATTTTTTTTTTAGTAATAAATAAAACTGATACTGATGTCAACCTGTCTAGGGGGACTAATTATTTGTCCATTTAATAATTATATTGATATATATTTGTTATATAAACAAATGTTTATATTAAAATTAACTTTTTTCATTATGGACTTGGTGACCCTTTGACGTGTAACCCTAAACATTCCCCTATTACTATAATAGAAAGTTGGAACAGAAATGTCCCAGAATAGGACAGTTATTCAAAAAAATCTGTAGTCACATATTGTTTGCTGGCAGTTTTAAACAGCCTATAACTATATATATACTGCAGGTATGGGGGGCACGTCAAAGGGTCACCACGTCAAATGGTCACCAATTTTTTTTTTTAATAATAAATAAAACTGATTCTGATGTCCATCTATCTAGGGGGACTAATTATTTGTCCATTTAATAATTATATTGATATACATTTGTTATATAAACAAACATTTGTATTAAAATTATTATTTTTTTGTTATGGATTTGGTGACCCTTTGACGTGTAACCGCAGGTATGATGTGACTTCGGTATATTTTGAACAGGGTATATTTCAACCATAAACCTTTAATACTGATAGAATGGGGGAGTCCACAATAAAAATTATATATAATATAAAATGTCCCCATCAAATAACATCAACATGATAAAATGTAAAGGATAATAATAAACAATAATAATATTTATATATGGATACAAATAAATAAATGTTTATATAATATCATGAAAAATTCATGGACATCATAACTAAATAAAATTACTTTAAAATAAAATAATTTGTCCCTCTAGACAGATGAATAACAGGATCCTTTTTATTTATTATTCTTAATATTGGTTACATTTTATCATATTCATAGTGACATTTTATTGTGTGTCAGTCCCAATATATATATATAGATATAGGTGACCGCGTATACTATATATATCTACTGTTCACCAATTCACAAAAAAGAAAGAAAAAAAGAATTCATAACATTCATTCTATGGTAAATACTTAATTAATCAATTAAAATGTACATATATATCCAATAGACCGTCAATAAATAAAATATTCATAATACCATTTAAAAGCTCAAAAACAGAAGTCAGGCAAAAATACCACACCGGGTAAGAAACAAAAAGTGCGGCATTAATTTAGTATAACAACGATAATTGAAATAATTGAAATAACCGAAATAAATAAATATATTTACAGAATATTTTATAGATGTGAATTAAATAAATGAACACATTCAGGAAAATGAAGAAAGATATATTTTAAATAAATAAGGTATATATTTGGGTGTACGACTTATTACTTTTGCTGTCTTAGTATAATTTTCTTTAAATTGTCTGAAAAGCAATAAATGTAAAGCCTATTTTAGATTCCATATTTAATATTTAGATATGTTTCGTATTTTTTTAATTATTCATTTAAATATATATTGTTCTTGTTGAAAACTCAATGCGTTGACCTGAATGTTGAACATGCTTTAAAATGTTTCAAAACATTTTTTATTTGTCATTAACCAAATTTATGTATTATGCTTTACTAACTTTACTTAAATAAAAATGAACCGCATAAAAAAAATTAATATTAAATATTTTTTTAGTAGGCTCCAAATTTTTTTTCATACAATCCAATTTTAAATTGAGTATTTTGCTGCCTTTAATAATTTTTTAACATTTTCGAAATCCATTTAAAAAAATAATTTGTTCCAAAATATTGCTACTACTTTAATCGTGCTTGTAGTGACGGCTACTATAACGAGCCTAAAATGATCAGTTCACCAAAAGTTTCAAAAGTTGCAAAGCACCAAAATTATAATATTTTTCCAAATTTTTTAAAGTAAAAATATATGGCATATAATGATTTTTCAAAAAGTTTGATGCAAATGAATTTTTTCATTAAATTTATTAATATTTTTTGTGATCTCTATGGTAATTTGAGCATAGTTAATCATTACAATTAAAAACCAAATAATCAAAAAAGGAGTAATGTAATCGCTTTTGGGCATTTGTGTTTATAGTTACTAATTACGTAGTTAATCCATCTATAATTCGAACACAAAAATATAACTTACTCTCAAATTCATATACACAAAATACTAACTATAAAGATTGTCTGCGCCTGCAATGAATTCTTGTCAGTGCTTTTGACACTCATAACTATAAAGTTTTAGTGTTCATTATGTGAACCTTTTTATCCTTTCCTGGTTTTACTTTTCTTGTTTTTAACCCACTAGGTAGTTGGGTTTAGAGGGTACTTGTATCAGCTGTATGCATTATGGAACATTTATTGATTAGAAGAAGAGGTCTAAAAAAATTAATTAGTGTGATGTATCAGAAGAAAATTTAACAAAACAACTAAAAACATAACACATTTTCCTGTACACACTCGCTGCTATTCAATGAAACCTTTTAATACATCCATAGATATGTAATAGATGTGAAGGACAATATTTGGATTTGTTCAGTATATATTAATATTTTGATTGATGTATGACTGGCCGTATGTTATTATTGTTATCAAATAAATTTAAAAAAATTAAACGTAAACTTTTATATTATGAATATAATAACAATCGATTGCGAGTAGTATAGGATAGGTTCATTCGGCAGCACTTTGACCGCATTGACCAGTATTGATCAGCGAGGTTAAAATTTACTCTTAACTTTGAAGCTTTCAACTATGGCGCGGTAAAAAGATACCCCCCCTATTTCAGTTCGAACCAGGATCGTACAAACTCGTGATTCGGGCAACAAACCTGTTCTGTGGTGACGATCGACGGAAAAAGGATTTAAAATACAGCTATTTAAAATTTATTAAATACGATACAGAGGCAATACCAGCGGTTTCTTTATTTCAAATCAAGCCTGATATGCATATATATCTATAAGATTGTGCTCATTATAATGCACGAGGAAAATATATACACATATTATACATACACAGTCAGTTTTATTATTGGAATACGCATAGATCTGATTACTTGCTTAAAAGTCATTACTAGGTTTCAGACTGCTGTCTTTAGAATATTGATTGTACACAGCCATTTATTTTGAAAGTGTGCATTTGCATCGGCCTACACAAAGGAAAGGTTAATGCAGTTAAAAATGTTATTAAATCAGAACATATTAAACATTTTAATTTTTCTGTTATTTGTACCTGACAAAGAGTGGTATAATTTTTTTACAGCAAAAAAGTTTTGAAAATTTTGTTAAGCGGATCCAATGGATCCAGTTCTGCCTTGGATCCGCTTGACAATATTTATTATTCTAAAAATGATTACGTCATGTTCGATCATCATATTCTGAATATATATATATATTGATTTGAATGTGCAAAACGAACAAGGAAGTGTTTATTGATAATTTTAGAACGATATATAAATATATTGAAGATTTATATTAGTGTAAACGATATTCACTAGAGAAGTTCAACGATAAAATTGTACCAGCGCGTTTCTATTTTTGACTTTATGCTTCATAATATACCTCTAGTTTACACCCGAATATAGCTATCTGCGTTACAAATGTAATTCTATTTAATAATCACGAATCAAGGTGAAACAGTACTCCAGCTTTCTCATCAATATGATATCTTTTGACTATAGCTGGTGCACAACGCCGCTTTTGAAAGCCTAACAAGCTGGAGGGAGGGGAATGGGTCACATTGATTCACCAGCAGACGTTAGCATATATATACAGTTGAAATATCTTCTATCAAAATAGTACATTATGGTGTCGTTTTCTAATATGATTCTAAATATATTAATTCTTCTCTTATCAGACGCTTTAAATAGTTATCTGTCGATTTAGCGAAAACATGTGCTCAGCTAATTATATTGCATTAGACAAGGAAGAAAACAGAGTAATTGGGAATCATGTTATGACGTGAAACTGACAGCCTGCTGTGCCTGATGGCGATCCAAAACCGTTATTTTCTTTCTTCAAAGGAAAGATTGCAAAGCATCTGTAGAGCTCACTACTACAACAAGAATCAACTTGAACGATGGCAATAGGTAGTGTGCAAATTAAATTTGAGAGGCCCTGGGAAACATGTAGAAACTTTAAAAATACCATTTTGTAATTATTGAGATCACTGTAATTCGATTCGCTACACAAAGAAAAACACACAGGAAGACGACTGATTATTTTAAACAAATTATCTTTATGTGTTTTTGTGCCTATTTGATTTTTGTAGTAGTTATTGTAAGACATATTTTGAGATGATTTTATCTGTTTATTAATTAAATCTGTATAATAAAAGAACAATATTTAATCATAAGCAACAAATTTAATGTATTGTAAGGAAATCTTCTATTTGTATACGTATATATACAGTTCTGTTACATTATTGTACAATACAATCTATGACTTGATAAGTTGTTCGATAATTAATCAAATTTATCAACTTAATTATAAAATTAAGACAGCTTTGCCTGTGACAATTGATGTAATAATTAGCGGGTGTTTACTGTATACGGTGCGGTGGCAAACGATGAAACACACGTTGATGTGGATTAATGAAACCTTTGATGTCTCTAGGATTAATAATATGCACACCATTGACGGTTATAAATAAAACAACAAGACATGTTTATAGCCTATTTGGATAACACTTTATTAGAAACAACATCAAAGAATACAATTGCAGAATCATAATATATAAATCAATACTGATGTCCTGTCGACAATAACATATTTTTGAAGATATCATAATCAGTCCATATGAGTAGGAGGAGGTCAGTTGAATTGACTTCAGAAGTATGAAATATTGAATATAATACAAAATATAGATCATATCTTAGGAAATATATTTTCAGCATCTATAAATAGCTATGAACCAATCATTGTCAAAGGAGCCTAATTTTTTCATCCTAGAAAAGGTTGTTTGTTACTTTTTGCGAGGGTAAAAAGAATGTGGATATAATATGAATGTTTTATGATTATGGAGATAAATGCAGATATTTGAATTTCGTTTTAATTAATAGCTGTATATTTTCAGGAACACTTTTATCAATAATTTAAATCATCAGGATTATAGATTAATTAGACTGATGTTAAAATAAAGTTCTTTGACGAGGAAGATTTAAAAAATACTTTTCATACTCGCAAAAACAGACAAATATTTGTTACATTTTCCCAATGATAATGTAAATTTGATAAAGACATTTTCATCATATTGATTGATGAAAAAAATTGATTCTTGTTGACGTAATGCCATTTTTACTTTTAGAGATGTTTGAATTTACCAATATAGATCAATATATAATAGTATGCAATAAATATCTATGTTTGATTTAGGAAATAGGAAATCATAATCAATAAACGTGTGGAATCAATAGTTACGGAACCTTTATAAGTGTGAGTTGGTCGGTGCGGAATAAAGAGATCAATAAACAGCCAAAGTATTCTGTCTGGCAGAAGGAGAAGACAAGACACAAAAGGATGTTGCCAGAATAAGATCATATATCAAAGAGAAGTAAGTCACAGGTCCACTACCTCCCTGAAACAGAGATGAAGCAAATAAAGTGACCGACCCAATACAGCTATACACACCCCTGTACACAACTACAGGGAGGAAGAGAGGAGAGAAAGAGAGATCGCGTGTGTACAATATGCGAGATAACAGCTTCCAGGAATGCATATTTCAATACTATAGCAACAGTGACTTTCTAAATAACACAAGCAAATGCAGAGATTAGAGATAGGGTAGGCTGACTGAGTGTTCTTGTATCATGGAAATGTTGCGTATCACAGTAGAGGGGAGGAGTGGGAGGGTGGAGTTCACATGATACGTGGACGATCATCATTGGTTGATGGTGATGATGATTGTATGAGGGGGAGGATGGTGTTCACATGAAACGTGGACGATCATCATTGGTTGGATGGTGATGATGGTTGTATGAGGGGGAGGAGGGGGAGGGTGGTGTTCACATGATACGTGGACGATCATCAATGGTTGGATGATGATGTTGGTTGTATGAGGGGGAGGAGAGGCTACGTGCATAGTATGTTGTAATCATAGATATATACCGAGAGAGAGTGAGTGAGAGAGAGAGAAAGAGAGAGAGAGAGAGAGAGAGAGAGAGAGAGAGAGAGAACAATGGTTTATATGTGTACAATAACAGAACTAATAAAATATACAGATCACGTTATTACTTTAATTTATCAAAAGTCGATTTTTAAATATAAACATTATGACATTATTGATAGTGAAATAAAAAAGGTTATCAAGAAAAACCTGATATATAAATATAAAGAATGTATTTCTATTCTGAGTAGCATAAGTGGCACACTAAAACAAAAGTAAAATACCAATACGTATGTAATCAATTATAAGTAACTCAATTTGAGGAGATCTTTATATCTCTTGCATAATATAATGAATGCTCATTGGTTTAAATTTAGCATTTAAGCCAATGAAATCACTCCATATGCCTATGTGATGCCCTTGACCTTATTTCAATCAGATAACAGGTGTTCACAATTGACATTGCGATGTTCCAGGCAGTTAGTGGAACAATGTGCTCAAATAATGGTGACGTCATGATACTCTCAGCGTCTTGTGTGGTTATCAGCGCTCAGGAAGGAACTAAGGACGATGACGATTCTTGCTCGGCCTGAAAGAGAGAGAGAGAGAGAGAGAGAGAGAGAAAGAGGGAAGTAGGAATGAAGAGATAGTGAGTGAGTGAAGGAGAGTGGGAGATAGAGAGAGGAGTGTGTGTGAGAGAGCGGAGAGAGAGGAGAGAGAGAGAAGTCTCCAGCCACAGACACCCAAGCAACCACGCAATCCAGAACAGGTGATGAAGACTCCCAAGAAGCGACACAAAACTAAACCCGACTTGCTATTAGGGAAAGAACAATACACCGGATTACTGCACTTTATAATGTTTTAGCCTTTCGGCTGATTTAAGAGAATGAGGTGGAGCTACAGTGGGAGTGTTATAGGAAGAGAGGGATGAAGAAGGGAAAACGGGAGAGAGGGGGAGAAAGGGGGAGGGAGAGAGAGAGAGAGGGGATAGGGAGGGATGAAGGAGGGAAGGAGAGAGAGTATTGTGTCTTTTAAAGCCACTGGCTCAGGCAATTTAATACACGATGACCCCTAAAAACACAAGAAAAAAGGAATAATAATTGTAGTCTAGTCGACTTCTTCGGTACAAATACAATATAACAATAAAACAAAACGCACAAATCAGTTATTATTATAAAGCAAATCCTTTAGATTGGGGTTACGATAAAACGAACTGAAAACGTTTAAATCATTAATCACCATACTTTATTTTCGATTATGTAATACTTAGCTGAAAAGTACCATAAACCAGAGAATTTAAATCAATAATATTAGGACCACAATACTGTAGAGAATTGTATGTATGGATGTATTTGTGTCCCAAATCTTTCAAGTCTCTTTTTATTACACACTTGTCGTAGTATTACTACGACGTAACACTACATAGACATGCATACAGGGTTCCACTGACTTTTTCTTTAACTTGAACAGGAACGTTCTTTCTTGGAAATCCATTTAATAAACAAAATGTAAAAGTTTTCGTAATCAGTTCATACATAAGTTAATATTTTAATACTAAACACACTGTACAACACATAACACATGTACAACTGTGTAAGAATGTATAAACAACACCATAAACTTCACTCTCTGTTTGTTTCATAAATTCGATTCAGAGAACTGAGCTCTCATTTCTTTGATAATTCTTTGATAATTCTTTATTTTTTATTAGTGCAGAAATCATCATCGATTTAATGCAAAGTTGTCTAAAATGTTCAGCGTTTTCAGCTTCAAACACAAGGTCATCTGCCGACTGTAGCAACCCACAGACATCCTTCTTAATTCAATTCATTGATTCCATATGCTAGAAACCTTTCATTTGTTTATTTTCAATGCTTTTTCAGCATACTAAGCTTGCTTCTGCAAAAAATAGCAACCGATTTTCAGTGAATATTTGTGTGAAGATACACAAGATATTGAAGACATTTTGATATCTTGAAGTAATATCATTTCGACATCCAGTAACAGAATTGGTTGGGGTATAGGCCAATAAAGATCTTTCAAATATATATATTACAAATTCCCTGAACCATGGGAACCCAGTACATATAAGAGACGATTTTACAATTGCAAAAAAACAACTCAAAAAGTTAAAAGATAATTTCCGTTAACGTTTTTTTACATGAAACAATAAATTCTCCCAAGTTGCATATTTGTCAGGAACACTGAAAGTTTATATTCGTATCGAAATCTGAATATCATTTCTGACCATTCGGGGTCTCCTAAACTAAAACATTATATTTCATGTCTATTAATTAAAAGCAACCTATCCATAGTTGAACAACTTTTATAGCAATATCGAATTTTAAAAAACCGCATCATATTGTTCAACATATTCTTGGATTGGCAACACAAACATGACACGATACTATCTACAATACTCTACCTGGGATGATGTAACCGCCGTAGTGAAGGGGAGATATGAGGGCCGTTTGTGGGCCGTTTGACAAGGGGGCGAAGAGGGGAAGCCGTTAGCTGGGGACTCCAGCTGGTCCTGAGAGAGAGAGAGGAGAGAGAGGAGAGGAGAGAGGGAGAGAGAGAGAGATAGGAGAGAGAGAGAGAGAGTGAGAGAGAAGGGAAGAGAGGAGAGAGAAGGGAAGAGAGAGATATTTAAATATTAAATATTTCTAATTTAATCAACTATTTAAATTAGAAATAAAAAACGGTATTTATTTGAAAATGAAGAATACTGATAAATATTAAGTTTAAGAAAATTATAAATTCAAATTGAAGTAAATATTATGTTAACTTTAAAAATAATACCTTTACTGCTCAATGTGATGGAATCTTTACAGTTAAATATAGACTTTCTGAAAACATGCATGTGCGACTAACAGGATGAATCAGATCCAAACACAAAACAGCAACATATATATCAGATTATAATATTTCCAGCAAGCAACTATGCGTATATATAAGTGTCGACGGTAGAAATGGAGCTTATATAAATATATATTGTATATGATGACACAAACCTATGAAGATGATGTATCAATTTATTTCAGGAAGTAAGTTGGACAATGATTTGACAGTCTTTGATCAAATGCATTAAATCCAAGTTACCTGGTAAATATTCATGCAAACGTGACACAAATACATATACGACATATGCTATGCAAATCGTGAAACAAATCTGGCAATAATATTTAATAAACGTATTATCCATATATGGATAATATGGATATATCCAAAACTAATTAGATACGTATTATCCATATTATAAACTTATTAGATACGTATTATCCATATTATAAACTTATTAGATACGTATTATCCATATAATAAACTTATTAGATACGTATTATCCATATAATAAACTTATTAGATACGTATTATCCATATTATAAACTTAATAGATATGTCTTAACCATATCATAAACCAATAGCCTATTATTAATGAATACATATATCGTACAAAATAGTATAAATATCGTTCGATATCTAAGCTAACATAACTTCATATGTTTCGTATAATTGAAATAAGTTAATTATGATCTATTCATATGCGATACAAAACAATCTGCAGTATTGGGAATAAGGAGGTCAATAATCTCACTGAACTAGTGTTAAAATCCGACGTTAGTTTCTTCATAATAGTTTCATGATAGTTTCTTTATGATAGTTTCTTCATGATAGTTTCTTCATGATAGTTTCATGATAGTTTCATGATAGTTTCTTCATGATAGTTTCCCCATGATAGTTTCTTCATGATAGTTTATTCATGATAGTTTCCTCATGATAGTTTCCTCATGATAGTTTCTTCATGATAGTTTCCTAATGATAGTTTCCTAATGATAGTTTCTTCATGATAGTTTCTTCATGACAGTTTCCCCATGATAGTTTCATGATAGTTTCCTAATGATAGTTTCTTCATGATAGTTTATTCATGATAGTTTCCTCATTATAGTTTCTTCATGATAGTTTCTTCATGATAGTTTCTTCATGATAGTTTCATGATAGTTTCTTCATGATAGTTTCCCCATGATAGTTTCCTAATGATAGTTTCATGATAGTTTCCTAATGATAGTTTCTTCATGATAGTTTCCTCATGATAGTTTCTTCATTATAGTTTCATGATAGTTTCTTCATGATAGTTTCATGATAGTTTCTGCATGATAGTTTCTTCATGATAGTTTCATGATAGTTTCCTCATAGTTTCCTCATGATAGTTTCTTCATGATAGTTTCCTCATGATACTTTCTTCATGCTAGTTTCATGATAGTTTCCTCATAGTTTCCTCATGATAGTTTCTTCATGACAGTTTCATGATAGTTTCCTCATGATAGTTTCTTCATGATAGTTTCCTCATGATAGTTTCTTCATGATAGTTTCATGATACTTTCTTTATGATAGTTTTTCATGATAGTTTCACGATAGTTTTATGATAGTTTCATGATAGTTTCTTCATGATAGTTTCATGATAGTTTCTTCATGATAGTTTCATGATAGTTTCATGATAGTTTCATGATAGTTTCACGATAGTTTTATGATAGTTTCATGATAGTTTCTTCATGATAGTTTCATGATAGTTTCATGATAGTTTCACGATAGTTTCATGATACTTTCTTTATGATAGTTTTTTCATGATAGTTTCACGATCGTTTTATGATAGTTTCATGATAGTTTCTTCATGGTAGTTTCTTCATGATAGTTTCATGATAGTTTCATGATAGTTTCTTCATGATAGTTTCCCCATGATAGTTTCCCCATAGTTTCCTCATGATAGTTTTATGATAGTTTCATGATATCTTCATGATAGTTTCTTGATAGTTTGTTTCTTCATGATATTTCTTATAAAGACAACATTGCACACTCTGTCTCATCGTCAACAGATGTGATGATATTTGAGATACTTCCCCTATAAACACATTTCCATTGTGTTGGAATCTTATTACTGTGACCACTATTTCGTATTATTGATAATTATTAAATTCCTATTTAGAAGATAGCCGGAAAAGTTTTCTATCCATCTGACATTTGATTGGATGACTACAATTGGCCGCATATGATTGGCTAATAAGTCGTCAAATGAAAACATGTAATGTCACATCTCAAATATATAGTTGGGGTGGAGGCAAGTAAACATAGAGAAAAAGCACACCAGACAACATAAAAAGCAGACATTGACCAAAACAATAATAATTAGGTATGATAGAGCTAAAATGATGCATGCCTAGATTTGCAAGCTGATGCAGATGGGACAGATCAATAAACCCGTATTCTGTTTATCGAAAATGAATCCCAAGATAGAAGATGCGAATTACAGACCTTAAAGAACTTGTTTACACCGAGTGACAAGAATTATGTCCATCTGTTTCTAATAGTAGAAGGCAAACGCGGGCATTAAAGTAACGAAAAGTGGGCTCTAATTTTATTGGAAAACCTGTAATTATTATCATGGAGTTGTAAAATTGAAGATGTCACTCTAAAATAGTACATTCCAAATTTATGCAACAACCAGGTCATAAAATAGCTCTACAAATATGTATAGTTGAAGAAATGAATTGGAGAGTTCAGAAAAATAAAAGATCTCAATTGGCGGGCTTAAGTCGCGCGAGATAATGACGCCCGGAAAAAGAGGAATTCTCTATAACACAGCACAGAAAGAGTAATAAAGGAGAGGCAAGCTCATGCAAGGATGTCTCGCGATTACATGTTGAGAGCCATCTATGAATCATTGAGGAGATATTTTAGATATGGGGGGGTCTTTTGTTTGATGTAGAAGCACACCTTCCATACTACTTATAAGAATCATATTTCAGCAACAACATTTCTCGTCAAGGTTTCTATTGCAGTCTTCCATACAAGTAGGGAAGAATCGATATATTGATTATCTGTTTCAAGCGGAGCATTTGCGTAGAATATGTTAAATCTGACAAATAGAATGTTTCGGTGACTCATCGACTAGATTATATCTTTCTGCTTAATCACATGTTAATAGAAGCGTAACCCTAGCAACACCACGAGTTCTTGGAAGACTACTTAGAAGGAGGAGATAGTCGTATTGACTTATCAGAATATAGCATATTCAGATAAATATTATCCATCAATTTAGGACATTATGATGTAGTTTTTCATGACGATTCTAAATATATTATTTGTTTTCTAATCAGACTCTTAGTTAGCTGTTTATTTAGCGACAAAGATGCGTTAATTATAATGTATTAGATATGGAGGGATCACTAATGACACCATAATAGTTGTCAGTAAACGCTGCTATAATTATAGAACTGGACGTAATTGATAAAATAAAATGGAACGTTCACCCTAAAAGCTTAAACACACCTTGAACAGTTCAATATGGAAGAACCACATAAAGGACAACATCGAGTGAGGATTGACACCAATAACGAGAGGAAGAAGAGGCGGGAGGGAGGGAGGGAGGGAGAGAGGGGGGCACGTTACCTTGGATACGTCTTGAGTGCTGCATGTGTATTTGGTCTGATGAAAGAAATATGTATTGTTACATTATTGTATCATTATAGATATTCATTAATTGCAATAAACATATTGTCATATAGAACAGTAAAACAGAATTGAAAGATTTCACACTTCATAACCACACAAAGAAATGGCATTGGCCTGAATGTTTTGGTAATTCATATCATTTTTACTTCATAGATAATAAAAAAAACATCACATTATGACGTCATCAAAACGTACAAATATTTTACTTCTCGAGTCTGTATGGTATTTATTATAAGCTAACTCAATTTCCAATCAAATTTAAAAGAATTAATTCAGAGTATAATCTGGAAAACAAAAAAACCTTCTTTCTTGAATTTGATTACTTGAATATGTTTTTGTTTATTTATGTAGATTCATCCATCCAAAGAACTAAGTTCAGATGAACTAGACAAACTCACCATTTGCTGTTGAAGAAGACAGATGGTTTGATTCCTTTCGACAAGTTCGTTTCTCAGCCGTGCGTTGTCCGTCTTGAGGGACATCAGTTCCTGCAATATGTTCAGTTCAGAGTATCACACATTTCTCAAATAAGCTATATTATGTAAAAGGATGATGATAATATGATTAATATGCCATTTTAAACATAGACTTTAAATATCTCACTCACACTAGAAAGAACACTAAGAGTTAAGTTCGGTTTTAGTAAACAAAAAGGCTCTAGAGAAGAGAGAAGAGAGGGAGGTATAAACATTTCCCACATGAAAGCAGATTTGTTGAACCACAGGAAAATAAATATTACAATTCAGCCTACAGGTATAGTAAAAATAATTTCGCATTTCTTAAATGTTTTTAAATAGGGTCTGAAAGAAAATCTTCCAGTTTTACCTATCTGAAAATTACAGACAAAAAATGTAAGTATTTTGCACGCAATTCATTCGGATACTAAACATATTAGCTTACTAAAATCTTATTGCATAAGAAAGAGAATTTTATTATCTTTCCAAAAATGTATATTATGAAAAAAAATGTTTTAAAATAGTTTTTTTTTAAATAAATGAATTAAAGTTAAAATAAAGGAACTAAACCTAGTTTTAGGTGGAAAATGTTCTCTCCCCTCTGGAATCTTATTGGTCAGCTTACTAAATACATTCTAATTGGATGAGCGACATACATCACGTGATTTCGTATCACTTTTCACTAACGCATAGCATGCACAGTGTCACGTCTATCGATTATTCCAAATTCCAAAACATCAAATAGTTATAAATGTTCATCAATTATGTTGTTATTGATTGTCTTGATATATTTATTGATATCTAATCCTTCTTCTTGTAGATCAATAAATCTCAACAAAATCAATAAATACTCGATCACTATATTACACTTGACTAAACAGCTGAATTTATGGTGGGCATCAAACATGGACGATGGCTTTGAATACGAGGAGTTCAATCCATCCCCTTCTCACCTGGAAGATCTCCTCACGATTGGTCGCAGAGTCTGACCAATGAAAACCAACCGATGTCGACAGTGAGCCAATCATCTCTTCTGTGATACAGTTGCTTAGCAACGGCGTAGATGGTTCACTCACACTGTCGGCCGCCATGTTCTGGAAAGAGAGATATATATATAGAAGAGAGAGAGAGAGAGAGAGAAGGGAAGAGAGAGAGAGAAAGAAGGGAAGAGAGAAGAGAGACAGAGAGAGAGAAGGGAAGAGAGGAGAGAGAGATAATAAAAAACGCTAAAATCGCTTTCGCACAGGTCACAATAAGTAAATTTCCTTAATTTATAATAAACAAAATCACTAATAAGATAAAAATTAAAAAAACACTTTCACATTGCCGATCTAAATTTCATATTCTTCATTATGGAAAATAAAACATATTAATAACAAGCAACACACTGACAGATTAACACACAGAGAGAGAGAGAGAGAGAGTTGGAGCAGTTACCTGGAGCGCAAGTTGTCGTACCGCCTGTCCCACCTGATCCTGACTGGAGGGAGGATAGACGAGCAGCGCCGTGGGTGACAGAAGTGCCGGTGCCATTAGATGCACCGCCTCCCGTGGAGTTGTATAGTTGGCCCATCCAGACACGAGGTGGAGTACGGCTGTGGGCCCCACCTCCACGGCACAGGACACCGCCCAGGACACCATCTCCCGGCGTCGCCAGTTCACCCGGTGGAGGGTGCGAACTGACACGTTGAGGGCGAGATGGAAGGCGGCACAGAGCAGGTACACGTGGCCGCTCGCTTTACTGTACACCTGCGGGGGGGGGGGTC
>JAUZND010018207.1:0-26509 GCA_034780555.1 Coelogynopora nodosa | reverse complement strand
ATTTAGATGGTTTATAATAGAGATTGCCACAATGTGACCGTCCCAGGATACATAATATTAATTTATTTTATTAAATATTAATTTATTTTATTAAATAATACTTTTTTTTATGAACAATTCAAAATATTCATACTAAATATTATGTATAATAATACTGGGTATATTACTACTATAATTGTTATATAAAACATCCTAGAGATTATAACAATATGAATATTAAAATCAAAAATACTAATGCAGTATTAGGATAATGCAAAAATAGCTTGAGTGTGCCGCAGAGGCACAAGTTGCAGGTACTTAACGTTCGAAAATAACCTGGGTTAAATAGGGTTAAAGGTGAATTAGGTAATTAATTCCAAATTAGCCTTTTAGATATAGAACTCGCTCTATTGTAAATCTAAATATTTAAACAGTTATGTAAAGTTATTAAGTAACTTTTTATATTTTTGTTTTTAGTATATTGGGCATATTTTACATACATTTATAATATACTATATTATTATATACAATATATTGCGTACTATTTTTTTTGTATGTAGGCAGTACGTCTATTGTTGTATATATATATTAATACGTCATTTTCAATATCACTTGTTAAGTCTTGTTCAGACTACTTATTGTAAGTCTACTTAAAGTGACTTAAAGTCAATTATAATTAATAGTAAGTCACAGTTTAAGGTACTGTAAATATAGAAAGTCACATTTTAAGTTATTCTAAGTATAGAAAGTGCCATTTTAAGTTATTGTAAGTATAAAAAATGACATTTTAAGTTATTGTAAGTATAAAACGTTACATTTGAAGTTATAACTGTATGTATAGCAAGAAAATTTATAAAACCAGAATAGTAAAATAGTAAAACATATCATACCAAAGGGAGTTTATCTTTAATAGTGTAAAATTACAAAACAATTGCATAAAAACAGTTTAAAGTTTATAATTTCTTGACGTATTTGATATCCAAAACCCTTCTGGTTGATAGCCATATTGGCTTCGAGTCAACACTCTTAGAATCAAAGAAGTACTACATCTATAAACAGAATATAGAAATGAATAAATTAGTAAATTTTAAAATAATTTATACTGCATTCAGGAACATGATCTGAAATGTTGATCCAGATAAAAACAACACGAATGATCCATATTATAAAATCACTATATTTAGGATTTTAGTTAATCAATTGTTCATCAACCAAAAATAATTATAAATATGTTTGACCAAATTTTTTAAAATTTGAAACAGGCTTCATGTGATCAGTAATGTACAATATATAATATTTTTAACCAAGCGATTTTAAATAATGTATTACCATCATTGCTTTAAAATAATGCAAAAAATGCCATACAACAACAATGTAAAGAAAAGTGTGAATATAAGCATTAAATAACATATAATGTATAATTTAAATATTTATATACAGGATGAGCCATAAGTTCCGCCCGATTTCTAAAGGCTGCTGTTTAAAAACCATGAATTATACACAAGCAATATATTAATCCAAACTATTAATCGCCATAATAATTTGACTTTTTGTAAGACTTATTAAGTTAAATGATTAGGTTAACTTAAAATCACTTACTTAAATACTTCCTAAAAACACATTTTAATTATTGTAATTCAAATTTGACTTACGTAATATGTACTCATAAGATATTGTAAGAATTGCAAGTAGAAGGACAATTACTGTTTTTTTAAAATTAAGATTCATTGGGTAAGCATTAAATAAAGATATTATTATTTTCTTTCATTTTCATGTTTTTATATTTATTGTGTAGCACTACCTCTCCTTATTTTCACATAGAAAATGTCATAATTTAATTTTAAAAGTATTAACTACATTCAATTATAATCATACACATATTAAAAACTGTAGTAAATACAAAATATCGAATACATTAATCCATATCGAAATCCATTTTATTAAAAACTAGAATTCTTCATTCATTACCTTTATAAAACTTTTATATCATATAATATTAATAATAATAAGGTATCATGTTATATATCAAGATTAATTGAAGCACATGCATGGTAAAGTGTAATATTTTATTATATTTAAATAATTACCATGCAATATTATACAAATCAATTTAAGAATATAGCTGCTTCAATTTTAAAATGTATATTTCACATTTAAACTTCTAAAAAAATAAAAACTGTGTTACATAAACAACAATCAATATAATAATATATAATTTAATATTTAATAAAAATATATATATTTATGTACATATATACAATATATACGCATAATATAAAATATTATTTTAAATCTACAGATTTAACTTGCCGCCTTCACGTCTCTAGGCATGTTTTACATATAGTACAAACTATGTTTGTATTGCAAAAAAAATTAAATATTAATAATTGTGAAGTTAGTGAATTTAGTTTTTAACTTTAAACCATCTTGATAATATTGTAAAAAATTGTTTCTGATTATACAGACGCTTTTTTAATTTCTGTTATTTTAAAGATATGCATATATATATATATTGTTTTGTTTCGTACGGTTGTATATTATGGAATGAACAGAATGTGATAATTTATTATTATAAGCATATTATAAAATGTTTAAATATCTATATAACCTATATATTATTTTTAAGCGAGCATTGATGTGTTGTAAAATGTGTAAAACATATAAATATACATGCAGAAAAAAGTAAAATTTTGATATATTATCGTAATTCATTAGAAAAAAATTCAAATTAATTAGTTAAATATATATATATATTTTTTTGTAACCCATACGATATATGTAGTTATTTATTAATTAAGTAATATATTTGCATTTATAATATTAAATACGAAAAACTTCCCTATATAATAATAATAAAGTTTGTTTTAATAAACCATATGAAATTTTGAACTTTTTAGTCATCAACCGCGCCCAGTTTATTTTACTTTTCAACAGATTGGTCGAACAATGCTAAGCCTTCATGGCTATTTGAAATTTATTTGAAACTAAGTAAAATGGCAGAAGGTGGAAATTTTAATGATGATGTTATAGATAGTAAGCCGACATAAATGTTTAAATATTTACAAATGTTAACAATATCATAATTGTTGATATTAGTATTAAATGGGCATATTAAACATACACATACAACAAATAAGGAAGCTTTTTCTGCGCTAAACAGCATACTAAAATAAAGCAAACAAAGTTTCAAACAATAAAAATTGGTGGAACAAATCATAAAAGCAAAAGATGATTTGTATGTTAAATACATACATAAAGATAGAGATCAATATATTATTATTAATTATAAATATTACTGTTCTAATTTTTTTATGACTGATTTTCTTACTATACAACATAATGTTTTTAAACTAGTATGATAAATAACATTTATAGTAATGCAAACATGGGTAAATATATTATTATAAAATACAGACGCCCTAACCAGAAATGTGCCTTATATTGTCTTTGATGCACTGTTTATGGCACAGAAGATAATACAACTAAACAAAATTTTTAAAAATTACATAGAATAGAAAGAACAACATAAACAAATATATGCAATAGCTTCGCTGAAGAATATATTTAATAATAAACTTATAAATATGCTATTTATATTAGATAATTATATTTATTAATTTAAAGATTAAATATACTTAAATATCAAATAATATCATATATATATTTTATTATTTATTATTTAAAATTTCTATAAATTATAAAAATAGATTCTGTAAAAACAAATAATCTGGAAATTGATTTTTTTTAAATTACATTATACTTAACTTTTAAGCCATAAAAAAAGTATTAATATGCTTAATGATAAAGCCATTTACAAGAATAAGTTTTTTTATAAAATTACATAATTTTTAAGTTATAGTTCTTATATAAGAAGCTATATATTAATATGAATAGTTTTAATAAAAATATATTTTATATTATAAATCTTACTGTCTATCAGCATAATTTAAAAAATGTAATAGTCTTCTGGTACTTATTATTTTATCACTAATATATTATATTAAAAAAATCATTCTTTATAAATGATGATAAAGTTTAGCCTTAATAAAAATTAATTTTATTTTATTTTCTAATAAATATATCTTAATTAAATAGATTTTTCTATGGTAATAGTTTTCCAGTTTTTCAAAATTTTTGGGAACAAATATTATTATTCACTTGAATTAAAAAAATGTGCAATAAATTGCTATGAATAAAGGTGTGGGAGGTAAAGGCATATCAACAAATCACATTATTTATTTAAATTATTAATATCCTAACATTTTAAAATTCTGAGAAATACATTGAAATTATCATCAATAACTCAACTGCCATTATTGTTAATTACTGTCAACTTCAATAGGTTTAATCTGTATACATATATATATATATATACATATATATATATATGTATATTTAATGTTTTTGAATACAATGAAGTTTACTATTTAATATTTAAAGTTAAATAGTATATTGCTTGTGTTTGGTATCTTCCAGTAATAATATATATATATTGAATATACAATATATTTTATTACTATAATAAGAAAGTTTATTATTAGAAAGAATATTATTACTATAACAAGAAAACATACTAAAAAGTTTTTATCAAAACATATTTTAAGATGTTGTCAGGATTAGATGCTCGGGATATATTTTTAGACATTTAAACAAATATTTTATTTTAATACCTAATATAATTATACCAGGTGCAGATAATTGTATTAAAAATGTTTGAGATTGTAATAACATTAATTTTTTTATATGTTTTATTTACACTCACTATTATTTTAAATCAGATATGCTTTATTTTGCAGTTATGGCATTTTCCTTCCTAACAACCTACCAGACCTTATGGTTTAAAAAACATATTGTTATAATTTTCACTTAACTCTCTGATACATGTTGTTTACAATACACATTAGTACCAAATAAAGGCTATTCTATTTTCTATAACTTCTTATATTTTTAAAAGGTATATTTTATTTCCATAATATAATATCTTTCTTCTATAGAATATTAAAATAATATCAAATAAAATTATTATGAATATAGTCATAAATATTAAATTTGCTATTTTTCAGTAATTATTATACAATAAATATCTATTTCAAAACATTCATTTAATTTTTTAAAATTATATGATTATTTTAAATATTGTAATTAAATTTATCGTTATATGTTAATACATTATTATTAATAAAATATTTTCAAAATGTATTTTAAATACATTAAGTAAATTAATTGTTTTATAAATATTTTCTGTTTTATTATCCTTCAAGTTTGAAAAATAAAAAAAAGAAGTCCAAGACTGTATATAATATATATATTTGCTATTAAAAAAATTATATTATTTTTATAAATTTAAAATTTATTTTTTTTAAATATAAAAAGCCTAGAATTTATAATATTTTTACATATATGAAATAAACTAAAATATTCTTCTTATTCTTATCCATTTTTATTTATTGTTTTATAAAAAGCCTTTCAGGATATCTTAGAAGCTCTTCTAACATACTTTGGAACTGTGTTTAGCCAATATCCAGTATTGAAATATTTTATTGACTTGAGCTATACAAAATATAATCTTTTTAAAGTTTAGCTATCCAAAATAGCTAACTATTTCTAAAACTTTTATAAAATGAATACTATGAAGTTTAAAGAACATATTCAAAGAAATTGTGCATAATAATATCTATAAAAATATTTATATTACATTTTTGTTATATTTGTAACAAAACTATAGCAATATCTTCATTTAAATATATATAAAACTGTTTATATATATATAATCTATATTATATATAATTATACATATATTATTCTACAATATAAAGTAATTATCATTAATTTCAATTTAAAAAAAAGTTTTGTCTTAATTACTTTAATACTATTATTTTAATGTGTAAACAGTAATTCATTTAAATTTACTTAAAATTAATACAATTAATTTAATTTTTTTTAATTTTAACACAAAATTCCTTCTATATAATTAAGTTTTTTTAATATATTTGAAATATTTTTTTATTAAGAAAATGGATTTTAATTATGGTTAGTTATATTTAATGTATTTGTAAATTATAAATTTTTTAATTAATTTGGTTCTAAATATATAAATTTTTTCTTTAGTCAAATTTTTAATATATCAGTCCTATATAATTCCTTATTAGGATAACAATTGTCTGTAATAATATAATATAATTGAATTAAGATTTTTATAAGTTAAGAATTTTGTAAAATTATTTTATGATTGTTTTTAGATAATTATATAAATATTATCAGTATTTCTATATTATTGCCCTTAAAATTACTATATTACTATGAAAACTGTCAATAGAAAAAAATATAATGTAAAAACTTTAAAATAACTAGGTAGTGTTGCTTCTTGGCAGATTTAGACATAGAAATACTGATAATATTTATATAATTATCTAAAAACAATCATACTTTTTAACAATTATTTAACATACTTTTTTACA
Source organism: Coelogynopora nodosa (assembly GCA_034780555.1). Classification (NCBI taxonomy): domain Eukaryota; kingdom Metazoa; phylum Platyhelminthes; order Proseriata; family Coelogynoporidae; genus Coelogynopora; species Coelogynopora nodosa. The sequence goes on along the minus strand of JAUZND010018207.1, from coordinate 20,072 downwards.
TATAATTTTTTATATATAACTTTTCCTATACCTTGCTATTTTACAGATGGAGTAATCCAACTTCAATTAGACGACTTCAGGTATAGCGTGCTATGTCAAGTGGACCAATTCCGAGAGGAATACGGGAATGACAATAATACTTTGAATGAAGAGAATAGAAAACTGAGACAGAGGACTACAAACATCGAAGCTGAAGTGCAAACTATGAAACCAAAAATTATTAATCAGACTGAGCAAATTGAAACTCTCGAATCAAGACTGAGCTATATCTCTGTTGAAAATGAAGCTAATAAAAACGCATGTGCAGTGTTGAGCCGGGAGAATGAAATAATTCGTGATAAGCAAAAGGATTCAGACACGCTTCTTCGTACCCAAAGAGAACATGTCGAGCGACATGATAAACAAATCGTGAAACTTCAAGATATTTTCGGCATTTTACGGACAGGGAATGACACACCAATTTTGGAACATGCTGAGATTAAGAATGCAAATGCAGAGTTCAAGGGGTATCAATTAAGAGACAGAAAAGAGGTCGATTGTCTCAAGGGCAATTGTGTTGGTTTACAGGAAGAACATAATAATACCGAAACACCACGTATGGAGATGCTAAATATGAGAGAAGAGATTACACAAATGGAAGGTGGGTGTGAAGCTCTTAAACAGAATCTTGAAAACTTAGTCCGCCATTTGGAACAGTTACAAACGTCTTTTAGGGAACTTCAACAAACTGCGGTCGAACAACACGACCGAAATGTTCAACTACAGAGAAGAATTGCCGCTATAGGTGAGACATAATTCTTTCTATTTGTTATGAAAATAATTTATAAACTGTGCGCTTTTCAAATAAAGTGTTTATATTGGATGTATGCGATAATGTCATTTTAATCTAAAAATATTAAAATAATTTGTGATATATGAATACTTACGTATAAAATATTTGTAATAAAATATGTATAATTTATCTAATTTCTTTTAAACTGTGATTGAGCTTCTTAGTGTCCCGTACTATATTTAGTGACATCTAATTATTAATTATATATTTCAATTATACAATACATACAAGTCTTATAATAAATAATGTTATATGTCTTTTTTTCTTTTTCTGACAATTGTATTTCGTCAAGTGTTTCAAATTTGTGTGTTCAAATTCAAGTGTTTCTTTGTTTCAAATTCACAGATTTGACTTATAATTTAAGACATGTATTTATATAGTACAAACTATAAGAACATTTTATAATAATTAGTATTAGTCGAATTACAGCAACTTAGTAGTCAATTTAAAGTTTTCAAAGATTTGATTTGGTGCATGGAATTAAGAAGTGGAATGGAATGGTGTCATTTATAATTGATTTGAACTTTGGTACTAGGTATTCTGATTATAGAATACCTCTTTCATTGTTTTGTTAAATTTTTATTACTGAATAATATGCTTTATGATTTCTATTACAATCAGTGCCTTTTTGGGTTAAATGTGTATGATTTGTTTTATTTTTTAAACTGATATTTCATTATTATTTCGAGTTCTGCTTATTCGGTTTTTGTAGTTGTAATTGAAAGCATGTTGTGTATGTATGTAGAAATTACAATTTATCATTTTAATTATATGTTTTATAAATAGTTTTAAATGAGTCCATTTATTTCATAAATCTTTACTTATCATTTCACAACATATATGCTAAAAAGTAGATGACCCGTTATGTAATTGTATGCTTAAAGGACTCCATCTGTTTAATTGATTACATTTAGATGAGCCAACCACTGAAATATAAGAGAATACTAGTTTTTAAAAAGTTGGATTATAGTTAACAAAGTTTACAGTTGAAAGATATGAAATGGAAAATGTGCATGCATATGCCACATATAATTTAGCAATTATATGAATAAAACATAGAAGTTAAAAATTATAAATATAATCTATTTCGGTTTTGTATAGGCATTTACCGTGCAAGGCATATAGTGTCAAATACTATTAAACTAAAAAAATGTCACTGTTTCGCATCCTTAGTTTCAGCGATAAAAATACTGGCCCATATTCATTTCATTATCCTCTTTAACATTTATTAATGTTTGTTTCGAGAACTGGATGCTTTTAATCAAATTGTGGAATCTTCTTTATGAAAATATTTAAATATTTCATCCCACTAATTTTGACAACATTTTGATGAAAATTTAAAACTATGTAATACAACGTAGTATTAAAGTTCCCTCATAGTTCTTCACTGTTATTTAAAGGCATTCATTAATAACAATTTCATTTGGTATAGTCAAGTTATTTTCTGCATCTATTAAAAGCCACCATTATTTTAATATCATACAAGATTTGTGACATAAATCAATACTAATACTTCGATTTAAGTTATACTTTGTAGCATGAGATACAAAATAGCGCGATGAAAAATTAGTCGCATACATTTTATAAAAATAAGATATTTGAAGTCGACTAAATGGACACATTTGTTAAATAATATTAAAATTATTCCTTCCACCGTTACCCAGGAAGGTCTAAGAATAAGTAAATATTATTAGTTGAATTTATTAAAAAGTTTATCATATGCTAAACATATTTAAAGCTGAAAAATTGCGATTTATAGATTCCAAATTAACAAAAGCTGTTGTTTATGTCATGATCGATATATTTACAAAATGGAAAAACCTTTCTTTTTCTGATATTTTTCTTTTTCAGAAGATGTTTCACCAGAAGAAGGTATGCCTATTTAATCTTCGAACTATAAATAGTGTTATTTTATCTGAAATGCTCGCTTCTATTTAATATTAATTATTGGATCAAACGTACATCAGGCCCTCACATTCCGGACCGCTTATAAAGAATAAATATTATGCTATTTTCTTATTTATAACAGGGAAACTTTTGTTAAAACTTTAGATTTCAATCACTGAATCAGACCGAATCCATCCATTTTTCTAAAAAGTAAACGTGCTCAATTTAACTATATTTTAGACTAATTAAACATGCATGAAATCCCAGTTATTCGATGAATTTCTAATAATGAAACAATGAAATATGATAACATATTAGTTTTTCGTCGCCATAATGTATAATGTTAACAGCTTTGTAATGGATTAATAAAAGAACATTGCATCTAGATGCGAGTATGCTATGTTTTAAACAGATATTGCCGAACAAAATATAGCTAATTAGGTGTACTGCATATATATACATATATGTGTCGTGTATATTCTATTAACTATAGAAGTACTTTACGGATTAGATGGTTAATAATAGATTTTGGTATATTCCATAACAAGCATACCTCATTTTATCATTCAAATATTCATTTTATAAATGCTCAAGCTAGAGACGTTGGTAACAGAAAGGATTTGATTGGCTATTTATATTGTGCCATTCTATTAATTAAATGATTATTTATATGGGTGAGTTCACTTCAAATAAAAGTAGTCCTCTGAATCACATAATAATATAAGAATATTATAGTTCCTCTTCTTTACTCAAGTTCATATTCTATACTAACTGATGATAGATGATGACTGAACTTTCCGCATGAATGAATTGACATCTCATATAGTGATATATTATGTTTTAGAAGATTATGTAGATACTAAGTGGGAATCAGGCACACACAATCATCCATTTTGTTTCATATGAGTGAATATTTTAGTAATTGATGATGCTAGCAGTAGTGTATGATTAATCTGACTTTATATTAGTTTCATCTAGTTGACTCTGTTTATAAATCGTCCTCTTTATAAGAACTTTTATTTTAGCCAATTAATATTGTTGTTTAATTGCGTAAACCTTTTATAAACTGTTTACGGACGTGCAACTTAGAGATAAAGTCGATCACATTAACTATTAGATATGCAGTTATAATACAATGAAATAGAATTATTAAGTATATATATATATACACATATGTTTAATATGATAAAATAGCAATAAAGAAACATATAAAAATATTCTATAAAATTAGTCGTTCAAGACATTTCAAAATTCAGTTTGGGTTGGACTAAGACTATAAAGTGGATTATTAAAATGTATTTATTTATCGAACTATTGTTTAACATATTTTTAGAACAACAAAAAATGAAAATAATACATTATGTAATAATTAGAATATCAACTTTTAAGAACAATTTGTTGTTAAATTGGCGAACTTCAATGGAACCAAATATTAATTAATTAATAAAAAAATATTATTGATTTTATAAAAAATATTATTTTTAAACTGTATTTGTTACGATTTTATTTTATTTTATCATTTTTTGGAATATTTGGAATCTTTTAGAACTAATTCGGAACGTACCATTTCCGAAGAGGAATTACATCAATGTATGTGTACTTTTATAAATGCCGCAGTTACGATTAAATGTGTGAACATCTCATTTTCTATTAACGTTGAATATTTGTATAAACAACGCAACATCGTATAAATTAAACAAAGATTTTTTATTTTTATAATGTTGTTTTTAAATCTATGTAAGGCATCATTTGTTAATTGTTTAATTTTTACTTAAAAAATAAACAAAAACGGATTATGTCATAGATCTACTTTGAAAACTAGTTTTACATAAACATTTAATAGAGATAATATTTTCAAATTTTTTTGTAAAATAGAAAGAACTTAGTGGTCTAATCCCATAATCGGCAATTTATTTGTTCTGACCGACTCGTCTCGTTCGGTGCTGTACCACCTATTCTAAAAAGAAATTCGAATTATTTACTTTTTTTTGCCATTTAGAGTATTTAATCTACACTTTTAATTATTGAATAATATAAAAAGTGTAATATTATTCATTGTTAATATGGGGAGGGAGGGGGGTCATTTTTAACCAAAAAAATTAACCAATTTGGTAAACGAGAACTCCGTTAACATTATTTTTAAATAGGATTTTTAATGATATAATTAATTATTTAAAATTATTATTATTATATTCTTATGAAAATATACACCTTTTTAATGTTTGGGGGTAATGTACTTGAACGTCGTTGAATTGTACTTGATTTTTCAGGGAAATGTACTCGCTTTTTTGAGGATATACCAATAAATAATATTTCGAAGGAATAGAATTTCGTTTCAATATATAACATGTCAAATAAATTTCAACACAGTTACAAAATAAACAAAATAAACGTTTTAAAAACAGAAGCTTCAAGTATCATATTCATACATGTGTTCAGTGATGTATTCACTCTTATTTCAATTAATTGATTCGAATTCACTCTTATTTCAAGCTGTAACAAGATGAACATGTTTTCAAAACCTGATGTCATAAATTATTATAATCGAACTGTGATTTCTACCGTTACGTGTTATGCATGTTTATTAAAAATTCTATTGTATGTAAAAGTGCAAAAAGCTTAAATCAATGACTCTCAGAGATAGGGCATTGGATGGTTATTTCTACAGGACCGATGTAGGGATTTGCTGGTTGGTAAATTTGGATTATTTACAGCACAACATAAATAGAATTAGACTGGGAACGACATCATATTTATTTTCGGAACACTTTGGAGCAATAATGTAACTCGTGTTGCATTGCAATATATTTTATAATATTTAATATAAAGAGACTTGGCTAATCGGATTGAAACCATTGACTTATATATACTACTGTAATCTATAAGTAAAAATACGTTGATAGTAATGTATAAGTCTATGCTAACAACCTAGTGGTTTAACATAGTAGTATGTAAGTGTACATATATATATATATACTCTCATAAATTAATAATGTACATACTGACATAAGACATAAATTTAAAAATAAAAATAAACGTAATTTTACGTCTAGATAGCAGTTTTTACGCATGACAGTCAAATATAGTCTTCCCTAATGTTATTTTAAGTATTTTTTGCAGTGTCTATTATTGAGGCTATGTAATTATGTTTATGACCTTTTTTAATATATATTGCAGTCGGTGATTTTTCTAAATATTGTTTTAGAAACTAAAAAGGTTTTATATAGATTACTCATTTTACTAAAAATAGCATTTCCATAATTCCTATTTTTTTCTTCAACTATTCATTTCGTAATTTTTATTCTTCACAATTTTGTAGATCGCGATGGAGTGTTAAAGCCTAAAATCGATAATTTGCCTGACCAAGGTAGAATATTAAGCGCGGAGATAGACATTCACACTCAGAAAGAGGGTTCACGGATAGAAAACGAGCACCTGAAAACTCAACTCGAATTGTTAACTACTGAAATTGACCGTTTAAACACTCAAAACGAAGAGTCCAGGGCAGAAATTGAGCGCCTTAACTTACAAGACTATGTGTCAAAGACAAAAAATAAAAATCTGGAACAGCGTTTGTTCAATCAGAACGAAGAGTCAAGGGCAGAAATCGAAGGCCTTAAACTAAAGGTCATTGAATCCAAGACAAAACTTGATGAACTTGAACAGCCTTTGATGAATCAGGACGAGTCAAAACAGGAAATCGATAGTTTAAATACTCGGAGCGAAGAGTCAAGGGCAGAAATCGAAGGCCTTAAATTCCAGGTCATTAAATCCAAGACAAAACTTGATGAACTTGAACAGCCTTTGATGAATCAGGACGAGTCAAAACAGGAATTCGATCGTTTAAATACTCAGAACAAAGAGTCAAGGGCAGAAATCGAAGGCCTTAAACTAAAGGACATTGAATCCAAGACAAAAATTGATGAACTTGAACAGCGTTTGATGAATCAAGACGAGTCAAAACAGGAAATCGATCGTTTAAATACTCAGAACAAAGAGTCAAAGGCAGAAATTGAAGGCCTTAAACTACAAAATGAGCACAAAACCAAAATGTATAGGCTGGAACAACGTTCAAGGGCAGACGAAGAGTCAAAAAAGAAAATCGATCGGACTAAGCGACACATAAGTAATTCTTTAGGTACAAATTATACTTTGTTATCTTCATGTTACTGTATTGTACGTGAATATACGATTAATATTCCAAATATTTATTTATAGATATTTTTATCCATAAAATGGCAAAAACTTTGTTAGGTTGACACTGTTAGTTAACCGTAATGTTGTATGCAAAATTAGTTATCATTCACATTTTCTAACAATAAGATAAAGGATTAATATTACCTTAAGTAATGTGGAATAGAGATATCTGGCGCAGCACGCTGATTTTTTTGTGTTTTAATTTTTCAGCCAATCAGACTCAAGTATCTGTTTTATTGTTGCTATCACTAGTTATGCGTCGATTTCAACAATTTCAAGGTTAATTACATATAGCTTTGATCGATTATTTCAGATAGAAATGGATGAGAACTATACTATCAGTAGTAATCAACATTTATTGACATTTTGTGGTATAGTTCCCTTCAACGATAAGGATCAATCTAATAATTTTTTCAAATGACAATTCCGTCGTTTTAGGTATAGAGAGTGTGGACTTGATCATAGATATACTATTTGTATTAATCAATAATCCTTGATTGTTAATAATATAGTACACTGACTACAGTCATCACGTAATGATCGATTAGGCTGATTTTACCAAGAATTGTCAAGTAAAGAGAGTCCAATTGAATAAATAATCAGTTCCCTACCATATACTACAATAACCGTCATTTATAAATTATCTGTCCAACCGTTGTGAACAAATATTAATATAATTGGCAGTGGAAATAAATCTGAATCTGAAGTGTGCCATCATGAAAAACACAAGATACATAGAGCCGGTTTTTGGACACGGTCACAATATAAACTTTGTAAACGTTTTAAACAATCTAAACTTAACTTTTTCAACCAATTAGATCTGCTAGACGGATTGCACTAAAATTCAACAAATAGTTATTGATTAAAGTTTGTACTCCAGTTGCACTAAAATGTGATTATCTTAAATTATCATTTTTTTATTAAATGCTTGCCGAACTAAAGTTTAAAAAATAATATATTTTCAATGATAAAATACAAACTAATTAAAACCGAATTAATTTCAAATTCTGTGCTTCTACACGTCTATGAATACGTATATCGTAAATATTTCAAATTATCTTTTTAAACAGTTCCGTTTTCAGATAGAAATGATAGCTTTACAATATAACGATTAAAATAGACATGCATTATGAAAAGTTAGTCCAGTAAACTTTATTGATAATAGTCAAGTTAGTTCAATCAATTTTATTAGTTAGTTCAGTCAACTCTATTAATGAGATTCAAATTAATCCAGCTAAAATTTATTTATTTATGATGAAAATATGAATACCATATAAAAACTTTACAACAATATCAATTAAAGTGTATTCATTTCACTATGACAATAAAAAGAGTTGTATTTAATATATTGTGTTCTTTGTCATTTCAATTTGTCAATTGTGTATAATGTATTACTTTTGTTTGTTTATTTTTAATCAGATCCTGAATTACGCGACGAGAAACCAGAAGTACCAAAACGTAGGATTTTCTGTTTCTTTGTGTATTAAGTGAGGTAATAGTGTAAAGTTTCCTGATGGAAATATAACAAACATATCGGTGTTGAGGGATTATTAGATGATTGAATTATAACTTGGGATATTGCTAAATTTAAAGCATATTTAAATATGATTAATATTACTAATGAACAATTTTACCTGACAGTTTGTATTTAAAAGATGCAATGATGCTTGAAATTATCCATCGAGTCATCATTTTTATATTTTAATACGTATTATTCTTAACGTTCTTAGAATATTCCATAGTAACTCATACTTATATGTTTTATTGTGTTCGTTGTTATGGACCAGGGTTGACCACTCTCTGAGTTTTAAAAATAACAGAATATTACAATTTAATTACCGAAATAATTGCCTACTGAAATTATCGTGGGATGTGGAATTGTTGTCTCGATAATAATACTGTATATTATGTTAAATGATTTACTCAAAAGTTATGGATGAGTGACTTATTGTTAAAGTTTTCATTGTTGAGTGTCAATACTGAAACATATCATTTTAATAAAAGTATATGAAGCAGTAGGTTTGTGTGTTTTATTAGTAATATGGAATGGTGACCGCTGGCGCAGCAATGGAGCGCTCTGATTGGCTGAAAATCACGGGGAACTTCCCCCCCCCTCCCCCTTTGAAACTGAAACTACTACCCCCTACCTGAATAAAAGTGTTTAAATTTTTCGCGCCAATTTTTTCAGCCAATCAAATTCGACTATTTGTTTTTCGATTTATATGGCTTCATATTGGCCAATTTGAACAATGAGAAGGTATTTTGTCCGAGTTCGATTTACTTACTTATAAATTGATCAGAGGTATCCAAATAGCATTATTCGTTCATTTCAGTACAATTATTGATTTTTTGCCTTAACGATGTATTATGGCTATATGTTGTATGTTAAAACAATCGATGTTGCTTTTGTCTTTGTTGATTTCGACTTGATGATCATTTTGTTAGGTGTGTGCGTCTTGTTCCTATAGAGGCATGTAATGTTGGTGTAGAAGCGGGAGTGGACGGTCGTTTCACGTCCTCATTTCATACTTTTGTGCAACATTGTTGATCTAATAATATCTTTTAAATTTAGATTATTTGTTTATGGAAATGTTAGACTTTTAAATGATTTCAATGAATTCAAGCATTTCATTTTTAAGATATTTAAGGTAGTTCTCGTTTGAAGTACATACACACACATATTGAAGTGATAAAAAGAGACTTAGTTAGATTCACAAACTAATAACTGCTTTGCATTTGAAGGTATTATTTTGGTTTAATATTGTGTACAATAATATAATAAATTAAATAATATAAATATATTTGTATGCTCTTTGTGCAAATATTAGATCGCTTGTATCATATTTAAAACGATTTTTCGATTTTTTGAAAATCAGGTCTATATCGGTCAATGAGAAAGAGTGACACAGTGCCTCGTAAGTTTTTTCTGAGTCCTTAGTTTATAGAAATGTTTTAATCTGTCATTTATTTGTCTGTTTCATTGCTAGAATTCTGTAAATTTGTGTTAAAGTAAAACCAATATTCTTACTGATAGATGTTCTGATCGAATCGTGAATGATTTTTTATTAAAAAATGTCCGGACATGCTTAAGATCACCTGGCTATTGTATCCATAGAAATGGAGTGTGGAGGGTGACTTTTCAGTCTAAAATACCTGCCTCAACAATCAATATTTTGGCGTTGAAATAAATTATAATAAATATTATTTATAAAAAAATTATAGCTTTATTTGAAACAATTTATTAACAATTAATTTAGTATATATATAGTATCTCTTCTTAATGTCTTCATTGCCTCAATACTAGGTTTAAAAGGCACATTTCAGAATTGGCAGAATATGTATTTTACGAAATAACTTTATAGAAACCTTTGGACCATCATTTTGAATTTTAATAATCTTTCAGAATACATATTGTTATCAACCTTTATACAAAATGCAAAGCATGTAAAACGTATCTCAAAATTGATTCATTTAATTCTGACTACACATAGTTTGATAATTATTAAATTATCGATTGATTTTTAGGTTCTTTTGTGGAGGAAACACGTCCTCGAGCTCCTACGATTACTGAACGTAAGTTTTTAAATCTTCTTAATACAATTGACGTAAATGGTGCGATTGTTGGTTTATACTGCAATGTACAATTATTAATATATCACAATGTTGTCCCATATTTATCTGTTGACTGCTTCAGATATTTCGATATAATGTTATGCTTTTGTTAAATGCAAACATTGCTGAACTTTGACTTCTGTGGAACATTAATCACAAATATATAATAATGAATCGTTTTAATTAACCCTTCGTACATGGACATACTTTGTAGGGTTTGTTACCCCCCCTGGAAAACCAAACTTCCTATCATCTGATTACGCTGAAATTTGGTATACAGATACCTCCTAAATACTTGTCGAGCGTTTTTTAATTTTTTTTAAATTAACCGATTGGTATAATTTTTGTGACCTGCTTACGTCATAAACTCCAGTTAGGAAAACTATAGAAAATAACCATTATATGCTATATATTGACCAATAAATGCTATAACTTTTGTTCAATGCAATAACTTTTCGAAAAAATTAAGTGTTCGAACAATTTACTGGATTCTTTTTGCATCGGATTCCAGATCACAAGATCTATATTTGTTAATAAATTATTAGAATTATACTACTTATACAAATAAGCTATAAGTAGTATAAATGTGATTTGAGTATTATTTTAAATTGTTTGTTATTTTAATTAATAATTTTAATAATCAAGTTAAATGGATATAATTTACGATAAACTTATTTTTCTATTAATGTTGCAAGTTTCAGCTCTTAATATTTTCGGCAAGTATGAAAACCTAGGCAGGGGGGTATAAAATGGATCAATAAGAAATTGACCTTACATTTTTGTACATTGAACTCACATTTTCTAGTATGCAAAAATATTCTAAATTATCTTTGTTATATTTTTTAGTTAGATAAAAGTATTTTAGCCACAGAGTAAAAAAATCAGCGTCTAACGTTTTATAGTTCAATCAAAAACTTAATTTCTTTTAATTTTTTTTGGCATATCCCCCCTTCCACGTACGAAGGGTTAAAGTGTGTGGGCAAGGGGGGGGAGGGGAAGGGAATTGTGGAAAGCGGGAGGAAAAAAAATTAAACAAAAAATAATAATTGGGGGGGTTATGGTCAAATGTCAAGCGGTGATCCAGAATCGACTCTTCCTTTACTACTAACATGTAACATCTTAAAATAAATATGAACAGGTAAAAATTCTGATATTTTTATGAGTGAAATGACTTTAGCAATTATCGAGTTACAAAGATTCTTATATTAATTTATTGAAATTAATCGAAATTATTTTCAAATTGATATGTTGAAGACTTTTGAACAGATTTCAAATACATTTTTTAAACCCACTTAGTTATGAAAATCTATTTGTTTGTATTTAAAAGCATTTAAATCTTAGTCTGAGACATACATCGATCAATTACATACTTTCTGCTAAACTACAATAAACCGTGACGATGTTATTAGTACATTAATGTAACTAATACATTATAATGAGCATATCTTCATCGCTAATTAGACAAATACAATTTTTATTCGCCGTGAAAACTACACTAAAATATACCAGATTGATCAAATTCTGGTGGGTAAATTTGACCACCCTTCATCTAAATATACTTCCAAAAGCGCCTGGTGCTGCTAGGATTAACAGGTATAAGAAAAATTAATAATATAGTGAAATCAGAAAATTAAATGACACAACACACCAAAAAATAGTACCTGTGATCCTCGAGCATATATATCTCCTTTATCATCAATGGTGGCAGAAAATGGATCATACTTCCAAAATTCAGGGAAAACGGGAACAACATCAATATGTGAATTGAGCATAACTGATGTGAGTTCTGGTCGTTTACCAAGCCATGTCATTATAACAACTGGCTTTTTTGGATAGGGCTCAACCACTTGACATGATAATCCAAGTTCTGTGGCTTGATCATTCAAAAAAGAGACTGCTCCCTCATAGTCAGGGTTGGGTTGCACAGTACGGATTCGTAAGTAGTTGACAAAATTATTGATTGCCTTTTCATCAAAGGGAATAGCTGTCCTTTAAAAGAAACATTTAATTGAATTATAAGGATAAATATTACATAATATATATGGATAATTGTTATAAAATGCTTATAACTAAATTTATAACGAGTTATTAATTTTCACTATTTAAGAAATTTTAATTTTATGTATGTTATTGTATTAACAAGTATTAACAAGTATTAACAAGTATTAACAAGTATTAACATTATTGTATGTTTAGTAAATTTTAAATGCTTCAAAAGATTATTCAATGAGTATGGTCAACAGAAAAAATTATGAAACAACAATGTCAAACAAAAATAAATGTTTGAAGACAATTAATGTTATAAAGCTAATAATCCTACCTGTTACATCAAAGTAGCATACATGCACTGCTAATTCAGAAGACAAATAACCAATCAAAATAAAATTATTAAAAATATGAATATTATAATTGAAAATAATAATATAAAACATAGATAAATAATATCTGTATGTATAAACATCAAAGTTATAACAGAAATAGAGTTACAACAACAACGGCATAAATCAGAAAGACGATTGAATAAATATGTTAGAATATAAAAAGTAATAATAATAAAACTAATATGTACTTACTAATAGCATATAACACAATTTATTAATTTCATTCAATTTTGTAACACTACTATATAGTAGTAGTATAAGTGTAGATTATTCTAAAAAAAGCTTAAATAGTTTAAACATTGTAGATGGCACATAGATTGTATGTATTCAAAACCTAGGGCTATTCATTTCCATTAAATTTTAATAAAGTGGACATGGTTTTTTAGAAGATAAATATTTAGAGAAGGATAGAGTTAAAAAACTATGCTACCTTGATCTGTTATCCATTGCACATAAGAAAAAATTGGGATATTATTTTTAGGTCACTTGCACACCTTTATTTTAGTTCCACTAATGCCGTTGTTGAATATCATTTGTAATCTATCTTTGTGTCTGGACATTACAACAGTGTATCATTACATGTATAATTAAACTAAGAATATTAGTTAGTAGACATTTCCTTTCAAGTCATATTTGACTAAGTACCACAGCTTGAATATATTTCTGCAATTCTCTTGAATGAAATATGCAACATAGATGATAAAGTGTGATGCAAAATACCGAGGCAACGTTTTAGGAAATCATTACTAGGTCTATGTTAAATACATTGTATCATCTAAATTTTATGAAGAACTTTTTTGTCAAACATGCGCTACTAAAGGTATGCTTCCTAGTTGCACCAAGTTGAAATGTTGTATCAGTACCACATCTGATGATCAACCAATTTATAGTATCATCTAGGAAACATCTTAAGCTATTTGGCAAGTACTTAAAACATATGTTATTATATTTTCAATTTAAACCAAATATTTAAAAATTGAAGATAAATAGTGAATAGTGCTATCAACGGAAAACATGTTAAAATCCAAGCCCATAAGGCATAAAAATGGTAGTTTTGCATCTTCGAAAAATAGTATATTGTAATATTATTCTGTTAGCTGTACAATATGTTACATAAAATATTGCTTTTTATTTGGTAAATATTGGTGCATCTGTTCTTCAAACCAATAAGAGTGTTTTAATTTTTTTTAATAATATCATGATTAAAATATGAAACATGTTAAATTCATCCTTGGTGCACTTTTGCCACAAAACCAGAAAAAACGTTTATATGTATTCATAACTTATGAAGTATTTCCATTAAAATCCTATCTTTCATGACAAAATACTTATACAATTTGTCTGAAAAGGGCAGTGGTATATTTATTGATTATAATGTACAAGAAAAATGATTGAAAATACATAGGCCCTATGCCATTCTCAAAGCTCAGTAGAACAATCAATGCAGCACAACATTTTTTGTGATTCTTGCATAAAAGATGTATAACTTCTTAACATTAAAAATTAGTTGTTTGCATAGTTACAGTAAAGATATCATAAAAACAGGTTACTGACATGTGGCCATAAATGATTCCAACCATATAATACCTATTCCATGAGTTAGCAAAACAACTTGGAAAATTAAATTAAATATTGATAACTTTAAATTTATCTTTAAATAGTAATGTGTTGTGGAATGATAATCATGTTATACATGAATTAGAACTATTCCCTTGTATTGAATAATGTATTATAACTTAATTTTAATGGCATCTTACTTTTGCAATTAAATGTATTACATATATTATGTTTATTTCATATATGTCCTAATGTTGCTTATATAATATGGATAATATTTCATAAGACTCGCTCTTACATAAATTATAATAATATGATTTAATTATGACTATTGTTTTTACATTTATATATATATTACAAGCTTTTTTTATTTCAATTTATGCATCCTTGTTATTTTTACAATAATAATTTTGTTTAAAAACTGTAAAACTATTATATGATAAATAAATTTTTAAAGTATATTTATTGGGGATAGATTAATAAGATAGATAAAGATACCTAGATTAATATATGTACAATTAGACAGTAAGATATTTAATTGGTAAGACTACAAAAATAATGAAATTGAAAAACACATATTTATTATATAAACAAATTCTTATAATCAAAATAATGTGCAATTATAGTTGAATGACAAACATATTTAAGACTAATCTAAAAACTTCCTACAAAACCTTTACATACTCCTAACTTTTTTATGTTAAATTTTAAATAGCATTGTTGACATTGTGTAAACCTTATTTCATATCTTTACAAATAAATTACTAGTATTATTATATATTTTATTTATTTTAAGCTAAATGTGGGCAGATTGAAGTTTCATAATCTTATAAAAATAAAATGTTTTGATTATAACTTCAGTATAATAGATTTTCAACTTTGCATCATATTCATATTATAAAACAATAATTAATGAGTATAATGCAGTTCAAACAAATTCAAATTACTTATAATAATTTAAATTATTTAACAATCAACTATATTATAAGATTACATATGATATTATTTAAACTTATAAAATAGATTTATATATTATAATATTTTGTCAAAATGAAATAGCCTAAAACAAGTTATAAAATGTGATTTCCTACCCTATGCCAATGTTTTATTAGTTTCTAAACACATTACATGTTGAGGGTCATTTTGCATTGGCTGACACTAGTTTAGATAACTTTGGCTATTACCCTGACACCTAATTCAAGAAGCTGGATATTGATAAGTCTGTACATCAATTATAGGTAATTATATAAACTTATGTTATTATTTTAAATAGTTTGTTCATATATGATTATCTACAATATGTGTACCAACAATATTTTTATAATTTAAAAATATATTTATATATATATGTTGTACATATAAACATATAATTGATATGTGCTTTTTTTAAAGGAAAGTACATTGTTAATTTATTTTATCAATTGAAATAATTAATTTGTTATGAAATATTACTCATAAATTATGAAGAAGTAGTGGAAAATTATATTTTATAGACAAATAAAATATAGGTATTTACTATCATTTGACTATGAGTAAAGTTTATAACACAATTAAAAAACATTTGAAAATTACATTGTTACAAAGTTGTTTCTGTAATTCAAGGATAGTTATGGCTAATCTGTTTCCTCTTTGCATGTTTTGACTCTTCTTAACTAACTCACCTATATATCAGTAAATTATGTTATGCAAATAACCAAAGAGAGAAAGAAGCACACTCATTTTATTTGTGAACAACTTTCTGATGACTGCACTGGTAAATGTACCAAATGGATTGTGTATTCATTACATCACAAATATCTGTCCACTGCATATTTGGTAAAACTGTTATCTAATATCCAGATTTGGCAACATCTTATATATTGTCTTTGTTATTTGAATTCTGTGGGCTATCTATATTCAGTGGTTAATATATATTATTTTCTAAATTTATTATCAACCATGTAAGTATTCAGTTCAGTGCATTTTGTATAATATTGAATAAATATATCACTTTTGAATTATATAACTATGTCTGAGTTTTTGAAACAGTTGTATGCCTTGAGTTTGGTTCGCTAGTAATATACTTATATGTATACTAGAGTAAAATACCTATATATACCTAGAGTAAAATACTTATATAGTAGAATACTTATAGTATGGGCAAAAATTATTATAGTATGAATTATAAAATAAAATAACCACTATTAGAAAATGAAAACAAACTGTTTTTACAACATATACAATTTAGTATATTCTGATTATAACAAGAGAAGGATACAGAGAGTATACATGGTGAGAATGGTTACAAAAGTATACAACATTTACATTTTATTAAGTTTTCATCAACATTAACATTGCTCTTTCTAAATTACTTAAACATTTAGTTGCAATACTGTCTATACTAGTGTAAATAGTAACACTACGAGTTTGTTTTAAAAGCAGACTAAATGGTATGTAGTCATAGTCAAAGTAAAGTGTTTCAGTATTTCATTACATACTAAAACTAATGTGAACACCCTGTATTTAACTAGATATTTTTATAAAATTAAATATTACATTTTTAAATGATACGAAATTCTTTCTTATTATATATACTTTTACAAAAACTTATATAAATAACAGATAATTCGTTTGTTAAATGTCATAAAAATATTAAGCCGATAAATTTTTAGCTAGTAAAGTATTGTGGAAAGGTTTAAAATATATAGAGATTTAATATAATTCAAAATATGTATATATATATATTTTTTAAAACTAGTTTATATAATAATAAATTGTGGTTTTAATATATAACTTATATTGTTATGAAAAATATATTACCTACTCTCTATCTTTCTATAAATGATCTACCTGGTGTGAGTTCTATGAACAGATACATATAATGTATTGTATTTCACATATGCTATCTGGTGTTATTCAATATGCCACGCTATATTATTATTGTCTGGTGAACTCTATATAATTTTTTATCTTTTTAACTATTTTTAAATTAAGGTAGATACTTACAAACAATATAAATTTTAAAAATACACAAATAAATAAATAAATAAATATGTTGAGATATATATATATACTTCGAAATGATGAACTTGATTCAATTGGGAATAGTTAATGAGGAGATTTTGGATATGGATTAATATATCAAATGAATGAATATTTCAGAATCAAACAAAATTAGTGTATGTATGCACCAACGTTGAAATAAACAATTTGATTAAAGTAAATATTTTATATTTTATATTTGAGACAAGAGAGAGACAAGAGAGAGAGAGAGAGAGAGAGAGAGTTATTATATGATATTTACGATATAATTGTGAGATTGTAATTATAATTTAATTCAGTAAGATAGTGAAATATTCAATGTCTATATCTATACTATTTTATTAACTACTAATAATAATTATATCAATATATTTTAAATATTATTAATTATTTTTTTATTTCAGTATTTTATTAATTAAGTATTCACAACCCAGGAACGACAGATTATCTAGAATCTCTATGCGCAGAAGGATACAGCTGAGAAAAATTCGGGAAATCGATTCGTCATTCGTCGCTATGGCCCGGTCAGTTCCTGGTCAGTCGTCCCCTCTTCGTATACCGTATAGGAATTACAGGCAGTTACAAGTATCAAACCGATCAGCTGTAAGCTCCTAAATGGTCGTTCACTTGTTAATAAGCTCCCTCTTCTTTACAACTTACTTCAATCCTGTGATTATGATATTATCTGTGTTACGGAAACATGGTTATCTCATATTATCCCAGATTCTCTCCTAATCAACAGTACTAATTACAATGTCTTCCGTGGTGACCGTTCTTCTGGAGTTGGTGGTGGTGTCGCTATTTTTGTTAATAGAATTTATAAATGCTCCACTATCCAGCTTGATTCTATTGTTAATGAAACGGTTTGTATTGATATAATGTTTTCGAAACATGATAAGATTCGTCTTAGCTGCATTTACAACCCCCCGAGTTCAGCATCAAATATTATTAAAACTACTCAGCTTTGTGATACGTTAAAACTACTAACTTCCTGCCATTTCCCTTCTTTCATTGTGGGTGATTTTAACTTTCCTTACATTAACTGGGACTCTCATACCTGCATTGGTAATGCTAATAACACGACTTTTTTGAATTCCATTAACGAACTTAACCTTACCCAACACGTTAAAAATCCGACTCGAGGTATCAATATTTTGGATCTTGTTTTTTCGACCAACCCCGCTCGCATTATTGATATTCAAGTCTCAGAACCTTTTGCGGTAACTTGCGATCATTGCTGTGTCGACTTTACTATCGACGTTATTCATTCCTCTAACCAACTCACAGAGATTAAGAACTTTAATAAAGCCGATTATGTTGCTATGCGGACATTTCTATCTAACATTAACTGGTTCTCTAAATTCAACTATTCGTCCTCTGTGCATCATATCTGGAATCATATTAGTTCTGTTTTGGATTATTGTGTTAATAAATTTGTCCCTACTACAGTGTTTAGAGGTAAGAAAAAACCCATCCCTCATCAAATTCGTAAACTCGCAGCTAAAAAACGTAAACTTTGGAAGAGACTCAAAACCGACGCCGACTTGCTGTCTTCTTACAGAGAATGTTGTCACCTATATAATAAGTCTATTAATGAGCTTCATATTTCATCTGAGGAACATCTCGTTTACAAAGGTAATCCGAAAAAGTTTTTCGCTTATGTTAACAATAAGATTAATTCGAGACCTTCAATTCCTATGCTATGTGACTCTAAAGGTGTTCTATTTGATAATGATGTCGATAAAGCCAATCTACTGAACGATTATTTTGCTACTGTCTTTACTATTGATAATGATGTTGTGCCTATTTTTGATAGTCGTGTCTTACCTGACATTACTCTTAGTGGTGTTTTATTTCCTATCAATGAGATTTCTAAACGTCTACATCGTCTGCCTAGATCAACTTCCAAAACCCCTGATGGATATCCGACGGTACTATTTAAAGAATTATCCAATGAAATTTCTCTCCCCCTTAGCATTCTCTTTGAGAGATCATTTTCAACTGGGTTGATTCCCGAAGTTTGGAAAACTGCAGTGGTAAGGCCTATCTACAAAAAAGGATCAGCCTCAGCTCCCTCTAACTATCGTCCAGTGTCTCTCACTTGCATTACGTGCAAAGTAATGGAATCTATCATTTCGTCCAAGATGACATCATTCTTGCACTCTCATCATCTGATCACCCCTGAACAGCATGGCTTCCTTGCTCGTCGTTCTACCTGCTCTCAACTATTATCTACACTTAATGATTGGACTACTGCTATGAATAACCGGTTACGTACTGATGTTCTATATATCGACTATGCTAAGGCCTTCGATACTGTCTGCCATTCAAAGTTACTTGTCAAACTCCGGGCCTATGGGTTCGAGCATGATCTTATTAATTGGATTAATTCTTTTTTAACAAATAGATCTCAAAGAACTATAGTTGAGAACTCAGTTTCTCGCTCAGTTACCGTCTCCAGTGGTGTTCCTCAAGGATCAGTGTTGGGTCCCCTTCTTTTTGTGATTTACATTAATGACATTACCTCTTGTAATTTTCCTAACTGTAAGTCCAAGCTGTTTGCCGACGACACCAAATTTTATCAC
>JAUZND010018196.1:0-23687 GCA_034780555.1 Coelogynopora nodosa | reverse complement strand
AGTAGTATATTTATACAAGTAGTATATTGATACAAGTAGTATATTGATACAAGGAGTATATTGATACAAGTGATATATTGGTACAAGTAGTATATTAGTACAAGTAGTATATTGGTACAAGTAGTATATTGATATAAGTAGTATATTGATACAAGGAGTATATTGATACAAGTAGTATATTGATACAAGTAGCATATTGATACAAGTAGTATATTGATACAAGTAGTAACCATGAATTATCTTATGGAATCATTTAACATGCCTAAAAATGTTGAACTTTTCATTTTTCATGCGCAAGAGAAATATCAATAATATGTTAATAATTATATAAAATATGACTGTTTGCTTTTACGTTTGGTGTCTTCTGTCTTACAGTTCTTAAAGAAAATTTTGATCTAAGAAAGTATTGAAATAACAGCAGTTTTTTTAACTTAAAAAAAAGTTTGAAAGAATTAATCTGTAAATAGATACAATCTATACTCGTACTTTTTATCCAACTATCTTCATTCAAACGATTAATTTGACAGACAAGTTTGCCTAACTTTATTGTTACACATAAATATTCAAGTATAAATGATCAGTTTCCCTGACCATCCGCATATTCACAGCCAAACTTACGTATCATTATCTCCGGCTCTTTGTCTTCGCATCACCACAAACACGACTACAACCGCCACAATGATCAGCACCAAGACACCAGCAGCTCCCCCAGCTACAGGTGCCGGATTGAAGACTTTCGGTGCCGGCGACCTGGGATCACCTCTCCCCTCAGTTGTGCTCGGCGGAGGTTGGGTTGTAGCGGCCGCTGTGGTGGTAGAGGTGGTGGTGGTGACTGGGGTCGTTGTTGTTGTTGTCACCGGCCTAGTGGTGGTGGTGGAGGCCAGTGTCGTGGTGGGCACTGGGGCAGTGGTGAGCCGCGGGGTCGTCGTTGTTAGGGGGCTGGTTGTGGGGTGGAATGTACTTGTCGGGGCCGGAGTAGTCGGAACATCGTCTGAACATAATTATGAGATTCTGTAGTGTTATGGTTTTTAATAAAGATAAAGTATGATTCCTGTTATGCAACACAGTCATTTTACTGAAAGTATAACCAATTTATCGTAATATTTAGAAGCAGTAGCAACTAGTAAAATAAATATCCAGATTGATAGATTGAAATCTATTGATATATTAAGCATTCATAATTTGACAAGAAATATTTAAATTAGTAATAATTGAAATAATCAATTTTTCCCCCAAATTTTAATGAAAATTGATGAAATATAATATATACAATCTAGTAGATAAGAGATAGAAAACAGAAACATGTCTGTAATAATGATTTAGCTGTCACTCAACACGAAAACCGGCTTTAGAAATATATATTTCAAATTAACTTTAGACAGATTTTTTTAGTATTAAAATACTTAAATAAACTTGACAAACTTTCTAAAATGTGGAACACCATATTATAAAGTTAATTAAACATATTCTACATAGTACGTAAACTTTCAGTAGATAAATATTTTTAATAAATAAAGTATTGTTTAAACAGGCAAATTTGATAGATAAAATATTGAAATATGGTTTTTAGAAAACAACTGAGTGCAAAAAACAGAGATTCTATCAAGAGTGAGTGAAGGGTTTAACATGAAATGGGTTAATGAAGAATACCCATTTCATGTTAACTTTGCAGTATAGGCTGAGTTATAAAGAAAGGGAATATGGACAAATTGTATTAGGCTCATAATTATTGCTATTAAAAATAGGAAAAGGGGTAGAATACTGTTAATAAATTTGCCAAAGCGTTCTTTCTCTATGGTGGCCCAGAGTATGTTTATCAACATCTGTTTATCAAAATGAACACACTTTTAGGTATAAAGCGCTCTATGTTTGTTTTTATAAAATGCCTTCTTAGCCACCATAATGTCTAAACTAGTATCCTTTAACATTGAAACTGTAGAAATGATTTCAATACTCACTCGTCAAAGTGACATCCATCCTGAGTCTGGTAGCACTTTTTGATTTCAGGGTGATGTCAGCTGGAGCACGGAAAACCATCGACTTTACCATTAAACTTTGCGCATCACCTGCACAGTGTTTCCAGCTTTTCCATGTTTTCCATTCTAAAATCGTCAGTGAGCCGTCATCACAATCAGAGCCTAGGAGTGTTACATTGTAGATGTTGATTCGAAAACCAAGAAATGTGGAACTAAACACGTTCCATTTCAATTCTTCACCGCCTGGCACTAACTTTGGATAGCCAGGTGTTATCAGATCGCCGTTGATTTCAACAACCGTTGCTCCCTGCAAGTCATTGGAAAGTCATCTCAAGTCATTGGAAAGAAATTAATAACCTTAACTATATGTGATATATATGTGATAATTGTTAACAAAAAATGCTGAGTATAATTTTTTCTTTATCCATAATATATAAATAACATTATTTTTTGGCGATAACCAGACTTAATTGCATAGTTAGTAATGACTTACTATGGTTTTCTCTATGATACGGACTCAAGAGGTTCTACCAACTTTATTTATTTCAATTTAAGCAAGGCTAATAATTATTTCAATAATGAACTCAGTTTGGCTAAATTATAACGATGCAGCCCAAAATTCTTTTTAACATATTGTATGTAGCTCGAGTAAGCTTACTCGAGATAACTCAGGACACCAAAAGCTCCTAAAAGTTGGTGTAAGACAAAGAATGGATAAATATCTGTTATAAATCGTATGAAATCACTAGAGAAACTCCTTACAACTCCACAATGACAATCTCCTGAAATAACTATAATCTTAGCATAATCTTAACCAATAACTGAACAATCAGAAACAACTTTGGCTCATTTCTTAATCTTAAACCATATACGGAATTTTTGCAATATAGTACTAGTACAGAACACTTTTTTCGTAATCGTAATTGACAGCATGATAAATATATAATTAATTTAAAAATCGTTTTTCTTTAATTATTTGCTCCATTGCAGTTTACTCACAGTACGGTGTGCAATCATACCTCATGTTTATTAACATTCATGTTTTTTGTTATAAAATATATTATATTGTATTTTTGATAGTTTATGAATTCTATGTTCAGTTAGTAATTATCAGTTATATCAGTTATGTCCGCCCTTTATCGTATGCAGCTTACAAAGTATTTTATGAAGACACTGTTGACTTTATGACTTATGAAAAAACACAAGGATGATACACAGTTACCCGAAAAAAAAGTACAGGGTTAATTATTTGTAAATAGTATTGTATTCATTACGACATTAATACATAAATGTATTTTTACCGTAATTATTTCCGTGAAGCATATAGTCCAATATAAAAAATAAGTATGTTAACATTTTGGAACACTACCAGTTTTTGGGAAAGGCGTTTGCCTTCTTCCCACTCCCTCTACGTACGGGTCAGATATAGGCTACAATGAATGGTTTTCAAACACTCTTAAACAAAGATCAGTAAAACATATCGAACACATGTGTCATCTGCCGCCAAGTTTAAAAAAAATATTTATTAAGAATAAATATGTCCATAGCCTAAACTGTTGTTATATACCTATATTATACCGATGGGGTGACCATACCGCGGTTCGGCGCATATCATGGAAGTCATAAATGTTAACATACATTCCTTACAATACAAGTATAAATATGTACATAGCAACAAACACTTACCCCTGCCTTTTCTGGCAAAAATACTGAGACCTCCTCCAGCTTTGCTTTTAACCCGACTCCCCTCCACCGACTATCCGAATAGAATTCAACTTTCATTGAATTCCCAGATGAATAGAATGGACCTGGTGCAGGATCGAGAAGGCCGCACAAACGAGCCAGTTCGACGGACTTCTCAAGGACGACAACTGTGTCAAGGTCACACTGTCGTACATTATCGGGCATGTCAACTGTTGCCAAGGCTACATTATTAAACGTCAATCGTAGTTTTTTGCTATTGGTTCTTTTTTGCGTTTGACTGGACCAAATACAGGTGGTATTGTACGGATACAGGTTTGGATAAAGTGGACTGGTAAATGTGCTGTTGTGGACTTCCGAATATATTATTTCTGGAATATCAAAGAATAAAATAATGCAATAAAATACGAAACACTATTTTTACCTTTGTACCATCTTCACGAAATAAGTTATTACATCATATCTACATTACAGATTTAAAAAAATGTATTGCATGTATATATTATTACACCCAGGCATAAATTAAGTATTTTATCAAACAAAGATTACAAGCAGGTTAGAGAATAATCACAGTATGGTAGGTCAAAATATATCTTTTTTAATGTGATTATTATTTATTTGTTAGGGACACTTTTTACAAGTTTCTAGAAAAATACACTATGAAATTTGATAGCCAATATTAACCAATTTTTCAAATCGGTAATTTTAACGATTACATTTTTGACACTTTTATTAATGCTCTAAATATAGCAAACATTTGACTTCTTCCACTTCAGTATTAGGGGGTACAAATTAAGGAAATAAGAGTTTATATAATAACGTAATAATAATCCAAATTTATGATATCAATGTTTATGGGTAACCCAAGTTTATGATGTCAATGTTTATGGGTAACCAAATAGGTTCTCCAGTTTGTGTTAAATTCGCACGTTATGGTCAAATGGGTATCCCGCATCGTACAATCTCCCTCATATATATTGGAAATAATTGTTAAATTCGTATGTTTATAAAGAAAAACTCACCATTTTCAAATTGACTATTCTATTTCAAATGTTTGATCCTCAAGGTCACACTACTATATCGTGCACCAGAATTCCTAGTAGAAAGTGATACATCTAAAAGTATTTTCCAATTTAGGTCTATTTGATTGGTCTATTAGTGACGTTCAAATTTGAGCTAATCATTGCATGACGCTTAATATTCTTGCATACGCATTTTCCCGTAAATTTGTTGAATTTATTCTAAAGGTTAAACTTGTAAGAATACTACTAATTTGCAGATGTAAAAAGTTACTTATTTAACATATTTAAAACTTAGTAAAATTAAGGGTAAGATTTAACCGGTATGTATGATCTTATAAACATTAATCAAATTAAAACACAATTCATGTACTGAGCTGTATTCATAAAAGTGAAATCGATCTCACGAGATTGAGACGACGAGAGACTGAGATCTAAGATAGGAGATTTATTGTTGAAACTCATGAGATTGATCTCAAATCGGTATTCATAAGTGTTATCTCAATCTCACCAATCTATCTCATATGTGTTGAGATTGATCTGAATTAAGATGGCGACATTTCTTGGTGTGAATATTATCAAAAACTTTAAAAACAGGCGTGATTTATACCTTGAACTGTAGAAAATTGTATCGTTGTGAAAGACTAGGTATTAAACTAAGTATATTTTTCAGTAATCGTAAAATTGTATAAAAGTAAGTATAAATGAAAAAGTATAAAAATTGTGTTTGGAAGTTATGGTTTTGTTTTAATATTTTTTGATAACTATTTCAATGAATAAAATTTGGAGGAAAGAGATGATGCTTCGTCAAATCTACAAAGGATGTCAATAGTTTTGAGAAAGTTAGCTGACTAAGCTTTTAAGTTAGGGGTGGAGAAGATTTAGGGGTAAGTCAACCAGCTGTCTTCAGGGTTAGTGCAGATGGTGTCAACAGAATCGTTGATAAAGCCGATGAATGGATAATTTTCCTTTCCACAGACAGAGCTATCAATACAGCTATTCAAGATTGCCACCTAAATGGAAGATTTCCATCTGCTTTTATGGCTATAGATGATCACCTTATCCCAATCCCTAAAGCAGTTGGACTTATTGGAGATGAATATATCTATAGGTAAACAAAAAAAACAGAAACTAATATATTTCTTAATAAATGTATCAATGTTTATGTAGTTCATGTTTATGTAGGTAATATTAATATTGCTAATTTTTGATTTCCAGAAAAATGTTATAATCAGTGAACATTCAAGACACTTGCAACAAAAAGTATGAATTTACAAGTATAGGTGTGAACTAGGGTTATTACTTGATACTAGAGTGCGGAGAAATAGTAACGTGAGGCACTGACTTGGAAGTAACAACACAATGGAAATTATATTGGGTGATTCAGGTTAGTTAGATACAATTATTGTATTACCATGTATAATTTTTTAACAATTATATTTTTTACAGGTTTCCCAATTCCTCGTTACCTACCTATTTGTCCTTATAGTTTTAGGTTATCCTTTGACTCGAGTCTGGATTACACCTTATATAAGAACTCTAATACTCATCAAAAAGGCAATTCAATATAATGAATGCAAAATAAAGTGTTATAATAGAAAGGGCCTTTGCTCAGGTACAGAGAAAATTTCTATTATTGGCACATGGTAAAAGACTGTCGCTTAAAAAAGCTCCTAAAGTAATAATTGCCTGCTATGTTTTGCACAATATTGCAAAATAATTCATTGATCCTGATTTCCAAGTTAACCAAGACAATGAGCAAAAGTATTCAACATGAATGTTGCAGACCACGGAGAATATGAGAAATAACAGCTTTATTCTGATAATAATATTTGTAATGAATATAATTTATTAACACAAAACTACCAAAAACTATATGTACAATAATTCTAAATGTTAATACCATAATATAAATGTTAATAGCACAATGTAATGGTAATACCACAATGTAAAGGTTAATATCATAATGTAAAGGTTAATACCATAAAGTAATTTTTTGTAGAATAGTGTACATTTTTGCGGAGTAATGTAAATTTTTGCGGAGTAATGTAAATTTTTGTGCAATAATGTACATTTTTGTGGAATAATGTAAATTTTTGTGGAATAATGTAAATTTTCGTGTAATAAAAATGAATCATTGTCCTTTTGCTATCTCAGTTTTATATTGCGTAATTCAAGTTCCTTCAACAATACAAGTCGTCTTAATTATTTGTCTGTGAGATTTCTAGTTTCTTCCATCCGTGATTTCTTTGTGGTTGTCTTCAAAGAATATTTATTGTTAATTTTAACTTCTTACATTAGTTAAACTTAGAAGTTAAACTTAGTTAGTTTACTGGGCTTGCAAATCTCTTATTCAGATGTTGATCATTGGCCTCACCGGAATGTTCCCTTACAGCCTCAGTTGCACATGCTGAAGGGAATATTCATACAAGTAGCTAAAGATGTTTTTATGTGATTTTATGTGATTCTGTAAAAATATATAGGTATATTTAAAATAAAGCTTACTTTCTTGTGATGTATTTGCTCGGATTTCTGTAATACTATAATAAAAATGAACTAAAACGGCCTAATTTATTTCTTTAACTTACCTGTGCCGAAATAGTTCTTTATTCCAACACTCACACGCTCTTCAATCAGAACACTAGCATGTAGGTTACATATTTTGTAGATCCAATATATTGAAAATTATACACACAAAAACAAATGCAGACTTTTCTTCTGCCTGCATTAATTGAAGCAATTGTGTTTTCCAGTCATTTAATTTGATGGGTAGATTGTCTGTTTTGTCTTTATCCATTTTTACGTTTAGTCTGTGTTTCATGTTTGTTATTTTTATCATTAGTGGACTCTATTCAATGTCTCTGCCCATATGCTGTTGGTATGCCGATCTAAACTTAACTAAGGCCTTCTTTCACTTTTCTAGCAAAACTCTTTTGCACTCCAAACGCTCCACAAATAATAGATGTTCTGCTATATCCTGGTCAACACTCTCAACTAATTCATAATCATGACATGTCTTCCCATTCTTCTACAATGATTCCATTCTGAAATATCTCTCTCTCCTATAATTAGGCATTTTAATTTCAATGGATTCTATACGACTTAATAATTAAAATGCGAGTCAAAAATCGAAACCGAAATGTGAATCGAAAATCAAAACCAAAATGATAAATTTGAGCTTTTGTTGAACATGTATGCATATACAAATTTATGTAATATTATATTTTTGTGAGACACTAAAATGGATGTCCCGTGTATTTTTGAGATATATCCCCACTATTTTACATGTTATGAATATGAATCTCAAACATCTATCTCAGACTTATTGAAAGGAAAGTTATAATTTTTTAATGCATATAAATACGAGATACGTCTCACATTTTGTGAGATTGAGTTCGATGTCACTTTTATGAATACGGTGTATTATGTATCCCAAACAAGCAATTTCAATTATTACAATGTGTTTTATTTGCAGTACATTATCATTCTGTATGAATAAAATATTTAATAAACAAGAAACGATCAAATTAATACTTTTAAACAATGATTATGTTATTGACATTAAACACTTATATTAATTTAATAGAAAATTGTTATAAAATGTTGAGAATAATCATGTTGCTTATTTGTCAATAATTGAAATTATTTTTTTGAGTACACTATTTTATGATGGTTTTTTGCTTAACATTACTACTGTTAATATAATAAAACATACTACTGATGTACTGTTAATATAAGATAACATACTACTTATTTACTGTTAATATAATAAAGCATACTACTTATGTACTGTTAATAAAATATAACATACTACTTATGTACAGTTAATAAAATATAACATACTACTTATGTACTGTTAATAAAATATAACATACTACTTATGTACTGTTAATAAAATATAACATACTACTTATGTACTGTTAATATAATATAACATACTACTTATGTACTATTAATATAATATAACATACTACTTATATACTGTTAATATAATATAACATACTACTTATTTACTGTTAATATTACATACTACTCGTAACTGCCTTACTCTGGCTGCTGTTATTATCTGGCAAATTGACGTAGTGACTAACGTTGACGGCAAAACCGATCTTTTCTTCCGGGGGCAAAATTGAACTGTCGGGGATAATCAGTCTCAGAATAACTCTCTCCCCAGGACTATATATTGTCGTGGGAAGATCTGTGTCACACAGGACATCTGAACGTTTAGTGACGATGTTGTTCATAACATCGTATACTTCAACATGTCCTAGAAGTAAAATGTCATTAAATTATGGATTATAATAGCTAGTTTGTTCATTAATATAAATGCAACTAAACTAATTGCCACTTTGGCAACATCTCATTAATCAGACAGTGAAAATTGAAATACAAACGACGCTATGAACCATCTAAGATGTATAATACATATTTAAATTTAAAACACTTCTAATAAAACTTTTATTGGACAAACAATGTTATATTATTTATTACATCACCTTTACCGAAGCACATTAATATATATTCTTTTTCACTCATTTAGCTATGTGGCATTATTTCAATTTCACAGATTTTTGATTATTTACTAAAGTGTAATTTTTAAATTTTTTATTAGTTGCTTATTTATACATTAATCTAAATTAATCTTCACTTACTAATTTTGACCTATATTAATTATTATTTGTTATTATTATTTATTATTATTTTTTATTTAATAATTTTTGCCTACAAAATTATTATCAATATTTGTTTCTATTTTTAATGAAATATTTTTCAACCTTTTAATATATCATGTAGTTTCTTGTTTTAATGTTGTTATTTTAATCTTTGGTTTCATCAGCTGAGTACGGCTAATTCTTTATAGATTTTATGGTTTTTTCTATTGAAGGAGAGTTAAACTTAAAATTTCCAGATTAGTAACGGATGAGCAGTACATACATAGTAGTATGTTTATATTTACTTTTATTGTTGCATTTACCTTTGCTGATATATGTTCATTTATTAATACTTTACAATAACTTACAATATAAAATATAAAATATTATTATAATGGTTAAATATTTTGTAATGAAGATGCGTGTTTTATATAATGATATTATAGAAAGTATACAATGCATACATATCTTCCTAAAAAATAACGTTTTCCTTTATTTTATTGTTTATAATTATAATATTGAATTCTTCGTCGGATGTATTCTTAAGGCTTTTCGGATCATCATACTAGATCTAAATACGAATTTCAACTAATTTACATTAAGTATAGAATAAAGTGTTTTATACCTCCGCGGCAAATTCCAAAATATTCTCTTTTTCCAACGCCGAATTGAATAAAATCCACTTGAATCTTATTCTTCTCCGATTTGATAACCAGATCACATGCTACCTCACGTATACTCATTTGGGGAGGAGTTAATATCTCTGATATGGTTTCCTTGACAAGAGTAATAAACTTAGAACAAGCTGTAAGGAAGATTTTATATGTGTTAAACCTTCATGATGCAAATATGAACTGTGTATGAAATAGTGAACCATAAAATTGTTTTGTATCAGTAGGCTAATATTGATAGTATTAATAGTAATTCCATAATTCAATATAAATATATTAAAAAAAGTAAGTGTTATCGTATTTAAAAAAATAAATTAAGGTTTAGAAGCAGACTGTAAACTAATTATTATAGAATAGCTTAATATAGAACTTTATATGGTTTGGAATTTATGCTTCAATAACCATTTTTCCGGTATTAAAATGTAGATATTTTTAGAAACTTTCAATAATGGCTATTTACATTTCTCGATGACTCAGTTGTTTCTCATTGACAATTGTTCTTGGTATTTAAATTAACTAATTATTCCAAGTTAATGAAAACGGAAATAAAACTTGAAGGAACACTATCAGTAAATCATAATCTTTCAACATACTGAGTTGATGTTTGGCTGTTATACATTACTTTTCTCAATCATTTGAAATAAATATTTAATAAGAATTAGTTATTAAATTCAAATATTAACATGACTATAAATAATCCTTCCAGGTCTATGGTCTGATTTAATAATAAAAGATACCGCTCATAATATTCCATTGTTTATTAGAATAGGAGGCGAGCTGTTTGGTGTATTTGGGCGCATTCTACATTGAAGTATCATTTTTTAAACTGAGAAGATGTGGTGTATACTATAATATGTATAGCGATTAAATATAAAACCTACTGTATTAATTATTATGTATACACTCGCGTGTAACACGCCTCACTTGAACAAAATAAGGCTGCGCTATATGCAGACTAGTTAGTATCTTATATATATATGGTATATATACTCTGGTATCAATAAAATGTATGTAAGTAGTGTAGGAAGAGTGGATTCGACCGCAATTATAAATAGATTTATGAGTCATGGCTAAAAATAGATTTAAAAAAAATAATATTTTTAGCCATGACTCATAAATCTATTTTATAACTGGGGTCGAATCCACTCTTCCTATACTACCTATGTATATAATTAAAAAAAACTATTTTATAAAACATATACGAACTGAAATTTTGCAGGCCTCCAGACCCTAAACTAGCGATCTCATTACTTGAGGTGAATATTATTATCATCAAATACTCACGTGGAATCGGCTTTACGCTGCTCAAATAGTACTCTAACTTAAAGCCCCGATTCTCTTTAATAGTTCTACTACTGAAGGTGATGGTGACATTTGAAGTGAAGGTCACTGTCTTTGGTTTACGCTGGCCGCAGTACGATTCAGAGTAACTAGCATTGCTTATTCGAAGATAGCCTCGTGAGCATCCAAGCAGGGGACTCTTATCCTTTCCGATATCAAAGTCTTTGAAGTGGAGCTGTACTGTTTGCTTGGCGGGTACAGTGATTTCCCATTGGCAAGAATCCAAATTGTATTTATTGGGGTAATTGGGACTGGCTAAGGTGCCTTCCGGTTCAGTCAAGAAAATGCTAATTCCGATACCTTTTCCACAGCTCCAGCCTAAAATGTTAAACATGTAGAATAGAACAAAACCTTTTCTTTTCCTAAATTTAAAAACACAATAACAAATTTTGATACTGTTAGAAATTGTTAATAAATTTATCAAAATGTTACGTAGTTTTCTTATATTAATTAATTTTTATATTAGTACTATTAGTATTATGTTAGTAGCATAATATAAATATTTGTGAATTGTACTCATATAAAAAAATATTTTCCAATCTAATTGTGCACAATTAAAAAAACATTCGTAATATAATTGATAAATGGTCTGTTTATACCATATGCAGGTTTTTATCAATTTTATAACAATATATTTGTAAGAGTTACCATGGTAAAAGACTTCTAAACGAATTAAACATTTTTAAAATCGTGAAATGGTTATATTATTAGAAAAGAAAAAGGTACAACAAGGAGAAACTTTTCAAATAAACTACTGAAGCATACGACATACTACTGAAACTCATCGACAGGGAGATCTGGACAACGCTGTTTCGTCATTAGGACTCATCAGCAGACCATACTCCACACCAATTCAGCAGTACATTACTCTATTTACTTTCTTTTATATAATCAATGTAAACTGTTGTTTCTAAAATCGTATTGCATTTTATAATGGAACTTACAAAAACTATGAAAAGATACAATTTATTAAGGTTATAATTATATAATTATATAATTATGTAATTTCATGTTTTTATTTTTTCATTAAAATAATATATATATTACTTTTCTATATGTTTTCTGTATTATAAATTATAAAATTGAATGTATTACATTTAATAAATAACAATTTCTTATAAGCCATAATAATCAAATAATATAACTTTCAAACAATTTTTCATGTTTATTACTCGTAAATGTTTTCGAACAGTCCTTGAAATTATTGGTCATATTATTTTGTTAAAATTTACACTTTCGTTTAAAAGTGAGACTGATTTTCTATACTTAGTACTCCTTAGGTCCGGACCAGATCATACAATTCATTTTTGAGATCAAGTATTGCTGATAAATCAATCATTCTTAAACTTGGCATACTAGTACATATATACAATATTATATCACAACGAACAACACTTTACATAAATCTGATTCTAAATTGGAAGTAGAATATAATTGTCCGAATAACAGTAGAATATAAGTAGAATATAAGGGTCCGAATAACATAAAATGCCATAATTTATTTTCTAGAATTTTTCAAAGCCCAAATTTTTGCTTGTCAATAATATTTGATTCTTGGGAACAGATTTTCATTGGCTGTTGAACTAAACATATTTAAAATAAAATTTATATCAATAACGTAAAAACCAAATGTATAAACAAATCATAAAAATACAAATTCTTAGAAATTGTCAATGACCTTTTTTTAGAAGCAGGTCACATGACCTACAGGCAGGAGAAAATATTTTCTAATGCTAGAATGACCGCCAGAAAATGTTGGTCAGTGGCTCTAAATTTCTGTTCGGTCGGCTGCTTGGATGAAATGTAGTTAGGGGGGTTGTTGTACAAAGGACTTCGACGGGAGAACTTTATAAAATATCCGAATTTAAAGTCGGTAAATGTTTTAATGTTAAATATCATTTCAAGTCTATCTGTTTTCCGTTAATGTTATTTTAAAATTTCAACAGAAAATTCTTGAATGTGCGAAAAATAATGATATGTTATGGTTTTTTAATTTTTTTTTCAGGGCACAAATTATATAAAATAATTAATATTATTAAAAAAATTAATAAATTTAATAAATGATTAATTCCGAAAAATATTTACACATTTCATTACGTTTTTAGTAACAAGATACTGTATTCATCTTATATGTCAGTAAATATTTTAATATTATTAATATAGCTGCCATAATTATTATTATGCAAACACACACTGAAGTGTGGTAAAATGTTTTGCCATTCTTATCAATAGGCTATTATAGATTTTATTAATTATTAAATTGATTAGTTTTAGTTAGTATTGAACAATATAGTTAATATAAGTTTTTTTTTATATTAGCTTAAATTAAAAAATTAAAAATGTTTTCTTTGTAAAATTATGTTTTATATTATTTTTTAAAATTTGATTGTAAAAAATAACAGTATAATTCTAATTGTGACATTGAAATTTGTTTTTTATACTGTACAATGTATACTAAAAATAAGTAAAACGTTATTGCAATTAATTTTACTTATTAATGTATTTATACATTGTATTTAATTAAATATTTTCATAACGTATGACAGTATTTGCTTGATGACCGGCTTACGTATACCTTGTTGCATGAAATATGTAACAATAAAAAGACCCTTGGACAATTAAAACGTCTATTTTATGATCATAATAATAATCAGAACTCACTCGTTTTATAGTCTAATCGAAATCCAAGATCATTGGTGTCCTTTATTCCATTGGCGACCAAGAAGTCCACGTTGACATCGCTTTGCTGTACCTCAACATAGTCCGTCTTCCACAGATTGGACTGCTGATCACAGGCCTCCACGCCATTTACCGAGAGACGGTCTTCACATTTGCCGTTGGGCCAGTGGCGCAGCTGGATTAAGGGGACTCGTATGAAGACTCTTTTGCCGGAGGGGGCCACTATCTTCCAGCTGCAGTTTCTGGCACCGGATTGATAGTAAGGCCGGGGCCAGCCAGGGGATGTCACCTCGCCCTCTATTTCGTAGATGACGCGGGGTTTCTTGGGGCAGTCTTTGGTGGTTGACGTGGAGATGGAACAAAATGTATGTGTAATTACAATCTGCATCTTACAATATATATGTATTTATTTAAAAATATATTTATTAATTGGGATACAATGTCAGTGAACGAAAAAGTTTTTTGTTATTGAAAATAAGGGAAGATAAACTCTACTAAATATGCCTCATTTATCCTGAATACTTTTAAAAACTCTTAAAAAAGAAGAGATGAGATAGCCCAGTCGGTTAAGGCGCTGGTGATTAAGTGTGAAGGTAGCGGGTTCGAATCCCAGCAGTGTACCTTTTCTCTCCCTGGCCGACAGCTTTGTATGTCGAGTGTATAGCAACTATTCTGAGTTTGTTCAAAATGCCAGACTCAGCCAGAAAATGTCCCTGTATGATGTACTATAAATTAAAAAAAAACAGAAGTAAAGGTAGGCCCATAATACAAGCCAGCCCTACCATTAAATTTCTTCAAGGAGAAGAGAATGGTATTAGGCTCTGGTTGTGGCTGCTGGGGATCAAAGGCCGCAGTGCTGAATAATTGGCATAGTCCGCTGGCTGGAGTGTACTGATAGGCTCTGCAGAGTCCTGAAGGGCTTGATTGCCGCATCAGAATATCCAGGCATTGGACGGCACAGACTTCTGATGACGTCGTGTTATAGGTTGCGATAACTGACTTCTGATTGGTCAGCTTGCCCACCACAGTGCTGAATATGACCGATGACTCGTCTG
This sequence comes from Coelogynopora nodosa, assembly GCA_034780555.1. Taxonomy (NCBI): domain Eukaryota; kingdom Metazoa; phylum Platyhelminthes; order Proseriata; family Coelogynoporidae; genus Coelogynopora; species Coelogynopora nodosa. The sequence goes on along the minus strand of JAUZND010018196.1, from coordinate 8,593 downwards.
CAAGGTGGGGGTGCGTGATTATGTCTCAAACCAATATATTGAACACTGTAATAAAATATTTAACATATTATACTATTTAATACCTTTATAATGTTGTTAAAATAGAACCAAACATCAAATAACTATTTTTTGCACAAAAAGTTAATTAAATAAAATTAATTAATTTTCTTAACGTTATAAATGTAGGGCCTACACGTCTACATATCAAGAACTTTTAATTATGCTTGCTATTATATACAAAGAATCGCGATTTATAGCAAATTTTATTTACAAATTAGAAATCAATCAATTAATTTTTTTTTTTTATAAAATAGAAACTATAAAGTATACAATAATTAATAACAATTTTTTTAATGTATTAGATTTGTTTAAGAGTGTCTAATTATGCATATTATTTTAAAATATATATCTTTATATACAATTAAAGTATGTACAAATTAAATGAAATTTATATATAAATTAGAAATAAAATCTTTAAAAAAAAGTGTCATAGGTATCGTTGGTTTAAATGGCTGGTTGAAATAGAATGAATAATTCGTCATAAACGGAAATATCATACACAACTAATCAGTAATTTGTTGCAAGATAACAAATTATAAAGCACATTAATGAAATTATGCAATTATTATATTTTAATATCTAATAACAATATCCAAAAGCTATAAAAATATATTAAATTGAATTGTGTCATATATACAGTATATCTATAAATATGGTTACTATTCAATATAACCACTACAATGTATATTTTGAATATTATAAAACTGCCTATAAATATGTTACTATCACTGTGTTATGAGCGCGTATACCTATATATTTATCATCATTTCATATAACCCTTTTAGAGAATCTTCTTCTCTTTCAAGCCTGTAACGAATACGATCTATTTATTTGCAAATTTTAAAAATCATATAAATAATTATTATTATTCAATAGTGAATAATACTATTGTGAAATTGTATTCACATATAACAATCTAATACAGAATAATACTAAACTAAATATTCACCATTGCGTATCAGTCAATGTGATTTTGATATCCGTTGCGTTGAGTTTGCAAATATTCAAGCTAATAAATCTAAGTTATGCATTTGTTATAATTTTCCTAACATTCTTCTCGCTTGTGTTGTCGCATTAACACTTACTATATTTCTCAAAGAAGTACGTCAACCGTCCAGCTTTCTTCAGCGTATCCCTCGGTCCCAAAGACTTGCAAAACAGATTGCAATTCATCAGGCTCAAATCGTAGTCGAATGATAAACAACTGGGATAGGTGTACAAGCAAGACTTGGCGCATTGTAGGAGGGTCACATTGGCTTCTTGTTGAAAGGGAACAACTTTGTTAAAGGTCTTCTGACTGAACATGTAGAAGTAATCCAATGGTGACTTCACTAGAATTAAAAATTATGTAAGAATGATATTGCAAAGCCCTCTGTTTAATAGTATTTATAATTTTATTTATAACAAATTTAAGTTAAGGGTGAGTTTTCAATGCACCAGTGAAACATTTAAAAAATATAAGTTCCTATTATATATTTGTCTACTGTATAATTATCAAATTGAATTTGCCTTAGTAAAACAATGTGTTCAATTAAGAATAATTATCACTGTAGTAAACAATGAATTACATGTTATAGAGTTATTATGATATATATATATTACGAGCATTATGAGTTTCAAAGAAATACTTGAAGAGTAATTTAAACATAAATATTATTTCCGATCGTTCGATGTTATTATTTGGATATTGCACCTATTAATATGTCTAGATATGAAAATTCATTATACCTTATCTTGTACTCTTCAAGGTACTCGAAGATATAATTATATTATCATACCGATAATACCACATAATCGAGCGGTATAAGACAATATAAATGTTGCAGACAAACGTGAACTTTGGTGGTTACAAGAATCAAAAATAGCAACTATTGATTCAAGTTCTCACGCCTTAATGTTGGTATAAATAATTGTCATTATCGATTAAATATATAATTTTATCATTATAATAACTTTAATTCACATCATGGTGAAGTCAGATCGTATACTTTGATGATGGAGAGATAAAAATCACTAACTTATGAATATTAAATAGACGCAAAAGATATGTAGAATAGAGGATAACTATATATATCTACCCATTTAACCATTTACAATTATCGAGATTTTGTTCGATGATAATGTTAACCATCTTTAAAAATAAACTATCTTCTTCAAAACAATGAAACAATTCTCCATGTTAACTATCTTCTTCAATACAATGAAACGATACTTCATGTTAACTATTTTCTTCAATACAATGAAACGATACTTCATATTAACTATCTTCTTCAATACAATGAAACAATATTTCATGTTAACTATCTTCTTCAATACAATGAAACGATACTTCATGTTCATCTTCTTCAATACAATGAAACAATTCTTCATGTTAACTATCTTCTTCAATACAGTGAAACAATACTTGATGTTAACTATCTTATTCAATACAATGAAACAATATTTCATGTTAACTATCTTCTTCAATACAATGAAACGATACTTCATGTTAACCATCTTCTTCAATACAATGAAACGATACTTCATGTTCATCTTCTTCAAAACAATGAAACGATACTTCATGTTAACTATCTTCTTCAATACAATGAAACGATACTTCATGTTAATCAACTTCTTCAATACAATGAAACGATACTTCATATAAACTATCTTCTTCAATACAATGAAACAATACTTCATATTAACAACTGTCTGCTTTGGTTGTTGATCAAAATGGTTGCTCTATAGGCTGCACAAAAGTACAAGTGGGTCACGAAGCCCGCATTTAAACATCAAAGTCATCTACATTAGTGGCATGTGTAATATCTGACTGTATTGTTATGGAGTGTCTTCTCTCGTCAGCATTATTGTAGTCCCTCGGATTCTTCTTTTCGATTTTGTCAATTTCTTTTTTTCATTGTATAGCACGCCATCTTTTTCTATTTTTATCAGTCCTTACTCTTGTGTGCTTATTAGCTTCAGCACTTTTCATGTGTCTCTTTAGGATTTCAATAAATCTTAGTTTATGATGGACTTGCCTTCTTCTTCCTTGGCTCAGTCCTCCGTTAAAACTAGCTTTGGGCAGATGGGTCTCCGGCATTCGTCTGACACGGCCAATCCATCAAAGTTGGGATGTTGTGATTAGAAATTAAGCTCTGACAGTTTGGGCTTTATTGAAAACCTCGATGTCGTTTTGAGATATATTATAAAATTTAAAAAAGATAATCCTGCGGTTAAATAAATAATGTGCCACAACAAATGGATCACAGATTATCATCCACGTGGTCACCACTGCGCCACTGAGAACATCGCGAATGTTGAAGATAGGTGTAATGGATAGCAGTATTGTGCAGCTATGGTTAGCGCCTATCGGTGGGCATACATGGGTTCATGTCCTGGTTGAGTATCAAAAATTGTTTCGTGAATTTATAAATTGTGAAATTTGCTGGAGTATGTTAACACAACCTCCTCCCTCATGAAATGATGTATGACAGTTTTTGACGTTTTTGTTCAAATTATTGTGAGATATTTTTAATCAAATGCCGCCTTTAGTTTTCCTCAATCTATTTCTATGTAATCTAATAATGTTTTTTATTATGCTTATTCGTCAATATTTAACCATTATTAATTGCTTATGTCATCACACAAAGTCACTATACTCATAATTGAAAAATCAGTTGTAATTTAAAACTGATTTGTTTATATTTTTATCACAGTTTAAATTATTATATAATAATCGGTACTTTCAATTATCAAACGTAAATTATATTCAGAACTAATTTTAAAGGTTTTAAATTAAATCTAAATCACCTTATTTGAATATTTTAAAAATATTTCTATTATTTCACTAAAATTATTTATTTATCAACCAAAAATTACCATGTGGTACGTCTAATAATTTAATAATTTTTTGGGTTATATTACATATATAAACTGTGAAATCATTTAATGACAAACACAGCTCCAAAGATATCTATCAATTGCACAACCCTGGGCTAGAAAGTGTCAGACTGCTATAGCTAAATATAACAAAACACATTTACTAGGTTTGAATTTATTTCACTTTTAGGCCAGTAACAGTTTCAGTAAATCAACACGTACAGGCTTGGCTGACATAGACATCAGACAGAGTGGAGGGTAGAAGTCCATGCTCCACTGGCCACTTCTCCGTCATCAGAATACACTGGGATGGCGTGGTACGCACGAAGGCAAAGGAGGCGCACTGCTCATGAAAGAAGCACAGCTTGGCGCAAACCTCAGAAGTGGTCGATGTCTTAGTGTACAGGGGGTGCTCCGGAAGTATAGGAAACGAGTTCAGTAGTAGGGAGTACCGCGACCGGATCACGCCTGGTCACATGCGGATTAAAGAACATAGCCGAATTTATATAGAAATTCAATGCGTCTGTAATAATAATCTTCAATTTTATTTGAGTGTACTGTATATTGTATATATATATCCAGAGTATCTGCTACACAACAGTATAACACGGATTAATAATCATGCTTATCCTATTCAAATTTGTTTTTAAAGGATTAAAATCGTTAACTTGTTTGAACACTTCCTGTAAAATAGCCAAAATGAATGAAGTATATAATATACCTACATTATATACTAAAACTGAACGCTTTGACTATAAAAAGAGCACTTTCACACTTTCGCAGTAAGTGTTTAATTTAATTTAATGTTAATTAGTATTGTGCTTTCCTTTCTGAAACCATCCTTTATTATAATATATATATATATATATATATTGCTAAGTTGTTTACTAAACAAACACCAAGTAGCCTATAAACCTTATATCAATTATTGTACAATATTTTATTATTTGCATTAGATGCCTTTATACTTGTGTTTGTAAAACTTTTCAGTGACATAATAAAAAGTAATATAAATAAAATAAATAAATAACAGAGAAAATAAATCATGGTAGTTCATTTTGTGGGTAAAGTTATGGTCTTAAAATATGGCTGATGATTTTGAAGAATACATATAATAATTATATATAACTTATAATTAATAATTAATTAATTATAATTAATTACTTATAATTAATTATTAATTATATAATTAACTTATAATTATAATAATTATATATAACTACTATAATGCTTGATTCTACTAATAAATATGTATCGATATGCTTCATTCAATTTCAAAATAAATATATTAGTATGAGATATAATTTGACAACATCAGATAACACCTTCACTTTTGGGCAATTTTATGAGATGTTGGTTTTAACCTATTTTGGGTATGTGGAATCCAAATCAACTATAAGTTTAATAAGTGATTAAAAATATGTTATTGTTGATAGATATTAGTGTGAAAGATAACTTAGTAGGATAATTTAAACGTTTATGACTTTTTGATAGATCAAAATTGAAAACGTTAATTCCCCTTTTGAAATTCATCTTCAAATAGATATTTCAATTGTTAACTATATAAAACACATCTGGAATTTTAGTGTCGAAATAGTCTGTGGTATCTATAATCCAATAATGAATATAATTTATGAAATATAATTTATGAAATATAATTTATGAAATATAATTTATGAAATATAATTTATGAAATATAATGACAATTATTTTGATATTTTTGAACAGGTAATAATTGGAAAAAGATATTCGTGGTTCAAATATGGGACTCACACAAGTATATATTTTCCCTTTGACTTGGTAGGACTCCTGCCCGACTGACAAGGTCCTCGTACATGTAGGCCGTCATGAGACACTTCCCAGACAACCAATTGAACCCGGTACAATTCTTCTGTAGCAGACAAGAAATGGCGCAGTCGGGAATAGAGAGGGCTGTTGTGTTGAGCATGGGGTTGGCCTGATCTGTTAAAGCTGTGTTCTCGATTCGGTTGAACAACTGAAGTGAATCTAAGAATAATTGTAAATTTAATAGTCACATTTGCAGAAGAATAATAGTCACATTTGAAGAAGAATAATAGTCACATTTGAAGAAGAATAACAGTCACATTTGCAGAAGAATAATAGTCACATTTGCAGAAGAATAATAGTCACATTTGCAGAAGAATAATAGTCACATTTGCAGAAGAATAAGAGAGACATTTTTTATAAATAATAATATTTTGTTCTTTTATTGGCGTCATTTACTACATTTGAATATTGTTTGCAAGCATTAGTTTGTAATATGTCAATATGTTGTGCTTTATCTAATAATTATCTGTGTTAGATAACGAAATTATCTGTGTCTTTAAAATCGACAAAAAGTGAAGCAATCCAAAATTCCATTTTCTTTATAATATTTGGTCGTAAAAGAGGTTTCAAAAACGAAATTTTTGCATATATCTTCTTTAATAATATTTTAATTTACATAATTGTTTAAAAACGAAATAGGCATTATTTAAAAATTCTATTTCTATATGGTTCAGGTCTGCAAAAGTGGTCCAAAATACATGTTTTTACCTATAAATTATTTAATTCTTCGATTGACATATTTATTTCATAGAAAAATAGGTTGCTAAACGTAGCGGATCTAAAAGAATAGTTAATATTTCGACTACTCTCTTGTGTCCTGGGCCACAAATTAAAAATATCCAAATAGATTCACGAAAAAACACTTTTGAACACTAAAAGTAATCGTCGTCATTAATCTGTTATAGCGCTATTTTTCGAGATTTGTGTCTTCCTTAAGGCATAAGTGGTCATACTATTATACATTCTGTCGGATCATGGGTTCATGGATGATTCGTGGAACAGCTTCGTTGCTTTTCTTCTCTTTCCAGCTAATATTAAGCATCTTCCGCTATTTCCACAATTCAAAAGAGTTGATATTCTTTTTCATCCATATTTTTCATTGCTTGCCACATGGATTGATGCTGAACCTTGTCGAAAGCATTGCTGTAGTTTATAAAACATAAAAACAATAATTTCTTTCTTTCACTGTACTTGTGAATTTGAAATTGATCTCGAGAGCCTCTGCCTTTGGGGAAGCATGCTTACTAGCCTTGGTATTTCCGGTTCGAAGAACGGTTATAGTCAGTCTATGATAATGTAGAGTAGAACCTTGCTGGCGTGCGCAATGAGTGATATTGACGCAATTAATGATATTGGCGCAATGAGTGATATTGGCGCAATAAGTGATATTGGCGCAATGAGTGATATTGGCGCAATGAGTGATATTGGCGCAATGAGTGATATTGGCGCAATTAGTGATATTGGCGCAATGAGTGATATTGGCGCAATAAGTGATATTGGCGCAATGAGTGATGGCGCAATGAGTGAAATTGTTCAATTGTTTGGACACTCGCATGCATCGCCTTGTTTTGGGAGTATGACAAACACAGCTTTAGTTCAGTCGTGTTACTATTCCTTGCTAATCCAGATGCGGTTGCATGGCCTGTGCATGACATAAGCACGGTCTTCATATTCAGTCGAGTCGATAGGAGCAGTTTTGCGAGGATTCCACAATAATCTAGTGATTATTTTCCAGATTTTATCTTGACATGTTATCTTGACATCAGCCAACAAGATTTCCGGTTCATTGTCATATTTACTAAGTTCGGTTTAAAAATTAAAAATTATAAACAGTTAAAATAATTTTAAGTTGATAAACATAACAGAATGTCTATTGAAGTTTCAAGTATGAATAATATCTGTCCTATATGCAACTAAAATCCCAGAATTAAAGTTAGAATTCGCGCACATTTACTTCGTGTATACATTATTGATACTGTCGACTCTTCTACTATTTTAACGCGGAAAAGTTTATTACTTCTAAAATATTCCCCTAGAAATCGTCTACTGACTAAATTAAAGGACAATTGGAACTAATGTTGCACAAGTACCTGTGCACAGATACCTAGATATCAATGTAAAGAAATTTCCAAGGTTTCCAGTTTGCATAGATAACAATCAACACATGATGTCGAAGAAAAAAACTGACTTAAATTTATCAATGACGAACGAGGAATCAATAAAGCCAAAGGAGGAAATATCAATACAATTAATAAGGGATATAATTGAGGACGTACGAGGATAAACTGATTTGAAAAGTTTTAAAAAGCAAATTACAAGACAAAATTATGCAAAATTACGATTCAAAGAACGAATAAGAAAAAGGTTGAAGAAATTAAAAAAGATTATATATTTTTTATCTATAAATCAGGTAAACAGCTCTACGCGAAAGTATAAAACGATTTTGAAATATTTTTATAAACGAAGTGCATAATGCTTTGGACTCAATTAATAACTCAATCAAATTGTTACCTAATATTCAACAATTATATGAATATAAACTTCATTACAGCATATTTATGTACAATGAAGTATGACTACCTATAATTTTCACAATGCTATTTTATCCATTTAACTGTAATGTTTAACTTTAATAAAACAAAAAGTTTTGTATTCGTTCAAAATTGATATTTACTGATTTGAAAAATATGTATGGTTTTAGAATATACGATTAATACCGTAATTTCTCTATTAAACGCCTCCTCTCCAATAAACGGGGGGGGGGGGGGGGGGGGGGGGGGGGGGGGGGGGGGGGGGGGGGGGGGGGGGGGGGGGGGGGGGGGGGGGG